>CAJHNH020000014.1:833718-919737 GCA_905116865.2 Candidula unifasciata
TTACCTCTACCCCGATACTCAATTAAGGCCATGATGAGCGCAACAGTAAATGTTGGCAGACAAGGGGTCATTATTGACTAATGTGGATCTCTGTTAGATAATGCTTTTCTTTTTGTCATTTGTTGAATATTATTCCCTTCAAATTCTTTACAATGTTTGCAATTATTGCATCATGCTTTGTTGTATGGAACTTACTGTTGTTGGTGTCTGGTGTTTCATAGTTTCCTTTGGTTAAGTTTCTGTGTGCATTGCTCTTAGAATAGATTCCTAGTGAGACTGTGTTTGTTTGACTGGTATGGAGATCATATCCAGTCTGGGGGCTAACAAGTTGTGAGGAAGTCAGACCAAGTTGTGCCCAGGAATATTATTAATTATGTGGGGCCTAAAATTTGAGCTGCCTCATCCCTGAAAGGATGTTAGATGGTCGCTGGAGCTGCAGAGTACCTTTAGATCAACCTGAGCCGCCATCTCATCATCAAATCACGTCAGAGTGTCTATTATTATTAGGGCTAACCATCATACAGACATAATACACCATCGTCTCGTGACGGAAGCGGCGAGGAATTCACATTCCACGAACATAAAAGGCTCATAGCGTTTAGTCTCTCCTATGATAATGTCTCTCCTGTTCATAGATGGCCCATTTCTAAAATTGGCAATGCCAGCCAGGGCGTCTACTCTCTCATTGTCTTTCACACCAGCATGCCGTGGGACGCAAACTGAAGTAATTTTGCGAATGATTACGTGATGTTTCAGATGGGGCCACAGTTTCCATGTATACCCCGACTTGATCTTCTCTAGAATGATCCTCGAGTCGCTAAACAAGCATGCTTTAATGAATTGCCTAGTTTGTATCACAGCCATGACCTCCAATGCTATTGTGGGGGATTCAAAGGCTGCACTATTCTCTTTGATGACATTTCCTTTGGTTCTTGCGTTGAAAGCCCATGCACTTCGCTTCTGTGGAATCATAGAACCTTTAATATATAAAACCAACCCTAGTATTTTTTGGCTGTTATGGTTTTTCTAGACACATTTACATCCAGTAGTTTGCCATTTCTTTCTACACGGTCGGCTTTTCGATACCACTGTCAAAACCAGCTCAAGGGCTGGCCCGCAGCTGAGATCGAACCCGGCAACCCGGCATTACAAAGCGCTTTCGGCACACAAGCTACAGATGCCAACATATACGTATATTTGAAATAACAGCTTCCGTTGATATGTCTTTCTTTTAACAATGCTTTTGTTTCCGCATCAACTACTGAAGGCGCCAAATCACGTCACTGTTTTCTCGGTGTAGGCAGTCATCAGTCTTGGGGACCATGGAGTCCTGCCACTGGTTTTGGGAACAGCGTTTGCTAGGACTGTAAAGTCTATTGGGGAGTGACAACCTCTGCCGCTTAGTCAACTAAAAGAACGTTGTATGCCACTGTTCTGAGGATTATTCCTTCTCACAGTCGTCTTCTCTTTAAAGCTTTATGTGTTTGGACTCTTTCAAACTGCAACAGTTCGTCTGTCCATGTCTGCCTTTAAAGGAGTTGGACTGCACCTGATCTCTCCCTAGTGAATGTGCTAATGTCTTTTAAGTCAAATTTGCTTATGTCCTTATAGCGTAGCGTTGGCCTTCCTGCGGGTCATATCCCTGTTACCAGTTCGCCACAGAGGAGATCCTTTGGAATGTGACTTTCTTCCATGCGAGAGACATGTTCCAATCAACACAGGCGTCATTGCTACAGTAAAAAATACATTGTTGGCATTCTTGCTCTTTTGAGCACACATTCATTAGTGACGAAGTCTTGCTCAAAGACGAAGAAACAGCCAAAAGAACGGCCTGCTCAAAGAAGTAGCGAGGTTTTACTCCTTTTATGAGAACCTGACCGAGAACACAGCAAAACAAACCACGCAACTCGTGGCGTTAAGCAGCAGAATCCTAGTCTGGGGCTCACAGCAAGAATCACTAAGAACTCAACGAAGAAGAGCATCCAGTAGAGTTCAATGCTTTCTTAGCTACAGTAAGAAAAATTCAAATCAGCAAAGGGCAGGCTAAACAGATAATTCTATCAGCTTTGATAATTATCAACAAGATTGAAGGTCCGCTCGGAAAGCGATGCGTCACGCCGATCTGCAAGATGAAGGACGGCGTGGCCTCAAATCTTGACAAAAACGAGAATACATGCAAAACTGATGAAAGCCATTTGAAACAACAAGAAACGAGAACTTCAGCTTCCCCATGAGATAACTATGGAAGTGAGCATATTCTAGCAATTGAGGCGATAAGTGGTGAAACAAACGAAGACGGATAGTAGCAACGACCAGATTAAACGTCATCTGGAGAAAGAGAACCAAGACCTGATAATTCAGCGCGCAAAAAGGATTATGAGGAGAAGCAATGTTCCGACCACAGTGATTGTAGTCACGATGTGATAGTAATCAAGAGGGAACGTCACGCCAAGCGCAGTATCTGTTGTGGTGAAGACGCTGAAATCAGAGTACTACATCCAGAAGTTACTGAGTTCTCCAGGTGTCAGAAATCGTTTCGTACTAGGAAAAGTTGCCATAGCAAAGTGGAAATATGCCGTTATTGTTTCAGTACACACGCGTACAGTGAGTGCAGTCTAGCCAAGAGAGACAAGGACTAGAGAAGGTCAAACACAAAGAGAAAGTGTACGAACTGCTTCAGTAACCAAGGAACAAGATATCTTGGCTGCCCGTACATCCAGGAATGCAAGAAGACGATCAAGATGGCGATAGTTAACAACATTCCATAAAATAAAGCCCGACAAAAGATTGAGGAAGCACAAGGAATGTCATCATCGAAAGATGACTCCAACAGAGATCAAGTAGCTGAAAAAGCAGCTAAGCAAAGTACAACCCACACACAAGTCAAGCACACAGATAAAAGCACAGAAACTGAGCCAGAGGAACAACAGTTTAACACAGAGACCCTAAACAAAACTAAACCACTGGGACGCAGAAATTGAAGAAACAGCACAAATCACAGGCTACAGAGAGCTGAAAGCAGTTTAAAAAAAAACACCTACACCAAGGGAACTGTAGATCTCGATTAAAAAGTTACACAGAAAACGATAGAATCAGAAGATAGTACAATGCCACGATGGAGAAGATAGAAGCCAAACAGCAAGCCTTGGACGAACAATGAGAAAAAATTCTAGCAAGCTACGGGAAAAATCGACCAATCAGAAGATGAAATCGACGTCACAGAGCTATCGAGTGACTAGGACATATAGGTAGCCGACATCGAAGATGAGAACAGTCCTATCAAACCAAAGACAACTTCCTTTAAGCTACAGCCATTAGGAAACAAGCTAGAGGACAAAGAAGATATATAGGTAGCCGGCGTAATTCTTATCAGGAGTAACGCTAAAGAAAGCAGCATCAGACAGATCCTCACGCAGCAGACGGAAAAAAGCAGACACATGAGAGCCCGCCAGACATAGCGAATTTTGAAGTGGGAAGATGAGCCTAATCAACTGCAGCCTTCATGCAGACGAAAAATGAAGAGACGACACCAAAAATTATAATTAAAACAGAATACAGCGTGATCAGGGTCAATCTGGGAGGGGGGAGGGGGAGGGTTCTCATTGCTCTACATCAGCGGGTCTTAACTTGCAGGTCGCGACCTTGTTTTTTTGTTTTTTTTTGGGGGGGGGGGGGGGGGGGGGGGGTGTCGAACAATTCTTTCACAAGGGTCGCCTAAGACCATCAGAAAACATTAACTCAATGAAGTTATGAAGTAAAATAAGTAGTTTCGGGTGGCCACAACATGAGGAAACTGTATTAAAGGGTCGCGGCATTAGGAATGTTGAGAGCCACTGCCCTACATGATGTATCTTTGGCGCAGCCATACCTTCCCGTGCCTGTCTCTTGACTTGTAGCTTGCTACTCTCAAGCAGTAAGCTCTACTTGCTGTCTGATTTTGTTCCCCTCTGATCAATAGACCAGACCCTGTAATTCTTTGAAGTTCTATGAAATCATTTACCGGTACTGTGCCTAACATTGTTCTTAGCTCTTTATTGGTCAATGTGCATGACTCTTATAATGTAATAACACTATAATAAACAAATTGCCATGTATTGATTGGCACTCATAGATAAAAGGTGAGGCATCGTCGTCATTTGGAGACGAAAGGATCGAGTTTATGTAGATTAATCATTGATTTAATTTCCTGTTATCTAGTGTATCCTCTTTTTTTTTATATGAGTGCCAATCAATGCATGTTAAATTGTTATCGTACGATACTAGAAGAGCCTGTTTGATTCTAGCTTTTCCTGTGTGCAATCGGGTGCCCATTGAGAGGGGAGGGGGAATAGAACTCTGCGCTGGCAGCTGAAGCTGGGGATGGAGCTCTTATGGGAATGCCGTGTGATGTCGGTTCTTCAGTCGACTAAACTCAACTTCACACTATCGGTCCATCTATGCAGTAATGGAGTCAACATCAGGCCAGTGTCTTTACCTCCTTTGATTGATTTACTGATTTAAGAATCTACATCAGAGCACACCGAGCAAACACATAGATGCTTTTTTTTTTTTTTTTTACTTTTATTAACTTCAGTAAAAAGATTTACCTTAATTGAAAAGATTTACCTTAATTGTATATTTTTATGTTAATCTATGGCTTACACGATGTATGTATCACTAATTGATGTCAGTCTCCGACCTACTTATTGTAAAATCTCACAATAAACGTGTGTTTCTGTCAATTTATATTGTTTAAATAATTGGCGATTTGGTAGGGGATGTTTTCCTTCGATTTTTGATAACTTTATGAACATTGTGCCGTAAGGAACGCAGTGGCAAACTATTACATTTTTTAAAAATACCGCTTAGCCGCCAATACATAATTGGTTGACTGGTGGCGCCATGTAAAAAACATTCCATTAACTTTCATAAATCAAAAACAAACAAACAAACAGAGTGACAAAGTGAATAAAAACTTACATACACATGACAGTAGACTTCATTAGTTCTAAACAAATTACTAATCTCCGCCCAGCAGGTAAACACAACTAAAGAAGCGCCTACACTGACAAGACACACGCTGTCGTTAGCTCGCCAAGCACTGCAGGCAACAGACGCGTGTTTGAAAACCCCTCGTTCGAGAAAAGGCGGAACAAAGTACTCACGCTAAACCCGGACTTGCAGCCCTAGCTTGCTTTGGTTGTTCAAGCCAAGCATGTTTTGGAATTAATCTGAGTAGGGTGTTGGTGAATTGCTGATGATGGCTGTGAATATGTGATTGTTGGACATTATCATAAACACATTGTTGGGCCGTTTCATTAAGACAACTCTAAACCAGTAGACAATTAATGATTAACTTGAACATAGCTGGAGAGACGTGATCATAGCTGGAGAGACGAGCATAGGTGGAGAGACTTGAGCATAGCTGGAAAGACTTGAGCATAGCTGGAGAGACTTGAACATTGCTGGATGAACTTGAACATTGCTGAAGATACTTGAGCATTGCTGGAGAGACTTGAACATAGCTGGAGAGACTTAAACATAGCTGGAGAGACTTGAACATAGCTGGAGAGACTTGAACATTACTGGAGAGACTTGAACATTGCTGGAGAGACTTGAACATAGCTGGACAGACTTGGACATAGCTGGAGAGAATTGAACACAGCTGGAGAGACTTGGACATAGCTGGAGAGACTTGCACATTGCTGGACAAACCTGAACAGACTTGAACACATGTGTAAATAGGAGTGACCGCAGTGACGCTGAATTAAAGAAGTAATAAATTTAGCAATGGTTGTATTCGTCGGCGTCTTTTCTTTCAATTTCCTTTGTTGCTTTCTAGTGACAGTTTGTAATGTGTATTTTTTTTTAAAATCACCGCCAGTACTAAACAGACTTGAATACACGTTGTAATATCACAGGTAGTCTACACGAACGGTCCCTAATCTTCATCAGGTTGAACCCCCCCCCCCCCTTTCCCGCCCTTTATAGCAAGACCCCCACGCTCTATTGAGTATAATGCAAGACCTCCAATACCCCTTAAGTATATAGCAAGAACATTAGGCTCTCTGAGTATAATGCAAGACCTCTAAAAGCCCTTAGGCATATAGCAAGACCCCTACGCTCTATTGAGTATAATGCAAGACCTCTAATACCCCTTGAGTATATAACCCCTAAGCACATAATAGTTATAATGGTAGTGATAATAATAACAGTCGATGCTTTTATTATTGCACACTGAACAGTGTGTAAGCCCTTTAGCTCCCACTCCCCTTCAACGGTCGATGCAGGTCACTGTTACTTCACAGGACATTTCCGGTTTAAATAGTGAACAGGGTTGCCATAGGCGCTCAGAACTGTATCAAGTGTTTTCTGGATGTCGATTCTAACCCCTTTGGGTCAGCAGTAGGCGTTCAGACGCAAACAGTAGAAAGCCAAATAAAAACATTTAAGGGCCTTAATTATTGAACCTTCAGGTTCCGGCATCTATGGGCAGCATGCAAGCGTTTAGTCACTAAGCAACTACAACTCTCGCCTCATATACATGACATCTTTCCTGTATATATATATATATATATATATATATATATATATATATATATATATATATATATATATATATATATATATAGCAAACGTGTCAAAAGTACAATCAAGAACTCTTTTCTACGCCTTAAGGCATACTGGGCACACGGTAACAGTACCTACATTTTATGGAGCAATTGGCACTTGGTCCGGTGATGTGGTCAGCATCACGCCGGTTGCTTTTACTTCCCAGAACTTTAGCTGGTATCCAATTAAGGCTGTGGCGACCTGGCAGCCAAAGCCATGTTTTATTGAAAAAAGAGAAAAGACCCGAACTCACGAACTTCTGAACTGCAGGTAAGCGTCTAGCTGCTTTATCACGGCGGCTCCTATAGTAAAGATGTTAATATCAAAGCATGTTTTATATATATAAGTGAACTGGACTGGGGCATCTAACTGAAAAAGTTACCCCGAGAAGAAAGACTGGATCGCTATTTTCACGATGTTTTATTTCACTGGAATGAAGAACGTCAACAAAAGAAGAAATATGACTAATGATTAGTGATCTGTGAAGGCTATCATCATAGCACTCAGGACAGATCCATAGATTCTGCGATCTCCTCTTTGGTAGCTCAACAAGCCTAAGGTGACTAGTCACGTCCATAATGTTTTGATTAATCAAACGTCCAGCGCCCTTAGCAAAATAATCATGTTTGTCAGCCCAAGGTTTTATCCCAGAAATATCACCAGAAATACAGACCTGTTTACTAAATCGTTATGTGTATTCTGGGGAAAAGGGGGTGGGGATGTAATTTCTGGGAAATTTGTCATAATCGGGTGTAGATTTAGAAGGTTGTGATTTTTTTTTAATAGCTACATTGAGAATATTATTGACAGTTAATGAAACCAACAATAAACTGTTTACATCCGTTGGCGTTTCAAAGTCACTCTTCTCTAATATGAATAACAAACAACTGATAATTATGGGACATATCAGCAGGAAGGATGGAATGGGAAACGAAGCTTTATGTGGCACAATGCTAGCAGGAGAGGCAAAGGACAACAGTCTTAGCTTTACACGAAAGATTCATACACTCAGGCAAGAAATACTATTGTATGATTAACAACGGTGGCTTAATCAAAATAACTGATGCCATAGAAAGTTAGATAGCTAGGATCGTAAACATGTCTCAGATCGATCATCTAAAGAAGACATTGTTAACCCACTGATTTGAGAAGCTTTTCATCACAACTTTTTTCTTCTACACTATAATTTTGGGCGACAAATACATCGAACTGAATATTGTGTTTGTATATCAAGAAAAAGCGTTGATAGAGCAGACCGAAATAAAATAAGGGCTTCTCTTGAGGACTAGTTGGTTTGTTAGTTGGTTAGTTGGTTGGTTGGTTAGGTAGCTCGCTCGTTCGCTCGTTCGCTCGTTGGCTGGTTGGCTGGTTGGCTCGTTGGCTGGTTGGTTGGTTGGTTGGTTGGTTGGTTGGTTGGTTGGTTGGTTGGTAGGTTGGTTGGATGGTTGGTTGGTGGGATGGTTGGTTGGTGGGATGGTGAGTTGGTGGGATGGTGAGTTGGTGAGCTAGTTAGTTAGTTAGTTAGTTAGTTAGTTAGTTAGTTAGTTAGTTAGTTAGTTAGTTAGTTAGTTAGTTAGTTAGTTAGTTAGTTAGTTAGTTAGTTAGTTAGTTAGTTAGTTAGTTAGTTAGTTAGTTAGTTAGTTAGTTAGCTAGCTAGTTAGCTAGTTGGTCCATAAGTGCTCGGATCCCCGACTTAGAAAATCCCGCAGCGTATAGCAGTTCACAACACCAGTTCTGTGGTGGTTTCTGATTCTTCTATGGCTTCCTGCATAATGATCTTGTCTGGCCACACCTTGCATTAACAAATCGTTCTTGCAGTCTGGTCATTGTTGCAGATTCACAGTCATAACTTGGTTCTCGCAAAAGTCTTACTTCTCGTGGTGCTCTTCAGGATTGTGGGACATAAGGACAATTGCTAGACAACATCGTTGCCATTTACCACATTTTCCAAAGCGCAGTGAAAACACAAGATGACATCTCTCATATCTTTCCATCAATGCGGGGGCGAGGCACAAGTGTGTGCTCTCTCCTCTCTTATTTACTATATACAGAAGCCAGTTTTAAAGCAGTCAACTAAGAAAATTCAGAAAATTGAGAACTTTTCTTTCCGGAGAAAGAATTAAATTCACATACAGTAAATGAGCTACTATTTGCAGACGATCAGTGCCTGTTCTACAATGAGGGAAGTAGACTGCAAGAACACCTTAACAGGCTAAGTTCAACTAATAGAAGATAAATACTACTAAAACTAAGGTAACGCATGTCAGTAGAATTCCTATTCCGCTACACAACTTTGATCAACATTTTTGGGCACATAGAAACCAAATGTGGTCTTCATGTATAAATCATATTAAAAGACAGCCAAAAGGAATAATCTTTGAAATGGAAACAGCAAATTTTGTGAGCAGGAAAACGTACATTTAGAGTGGCAAAGTGTTATCTTTTTAATTAGAGGTAACCATTAGTTTTATTTCTTATGGCTGAATATTTCTGTAATTTCAGTTATTTTCTCTCTACAGCATTGGACTCTAGTGTGGGGAGGGGGGGGGGAGGTGGTGGTGGGGGAGAGGGGTTAGGAAGTTGCAATGTGGGGAGGGGGCGCGTGAGTAAGTTGCAATGTGGAAAAGAGGGGGAGGGGGGGTTAGGATGTTGGACTGTAGGAGATGGGGGGGGGGGGGGGGGCGGCGAGGAAATTGCAAGGTGGGAAGGGGAGGGGGGAGGGGGTCAAGCAATTCTCAAACTGAGTGGATTGTACTTGTAATAACAGGATTTTCAGCTTAAACATTCACGAAAACAAAACAGCGCTGTCCGCCTGACCTGCAGAGTGATCAACTTCAGAATAAAAAATACTAAATAGTATGAAGACAAAACAGTCGACATTTAATTATCAGGTGTTGCTGATTTTTTTTTTTTTGACAACTTGATTTATATATGTGTTTTTCTTCAAGTTTTGGTAACTAAACAGTACTTGGGTTTGTTTTATCCCCCCCCCCCTCTTTCCCCCCCCCCCTTTTTTGTTTTTTGTGAACGTAAAATGTTGAATGTTGAATTAAGAATCGACATCATAGCACTCAGGACACTCCCATAAGTGCTTCGTCCCCATATTCAACAGCAAGCGAAGAGTTCCAATTCCGATGGCACCAGTAGCGGTATGATTGTATATCCGTCTCATCCTTCCTCTGAGTGTTGAGCGTGGGCCAGTTTCTCTGGTGACTCCTTGCAGCGCCATTCTCCTTAGACCATAATGATCTATCTGCGCATCCGCACTGTTCACTCGTCCCCAAAGGGAAGTATGATTTGATTAAATCATATCATGTTATGCTCGGGTGAGGAGCGTAGGAGTTTGTCCATATACCCCCTGGTCCTCCAGGTTGGGAGTTGAAGCGTGGGGACGACACTCCCACCTTAGTCAAACTTATCTCGTCACGAAATAAATATATAAGCCTCGACTTCGGATGAATTTAAACGGACAACGAACCTGAAACGTTAAAGGACTTGTGAGATGTGGAGAGCTAATAGACTGAAATGGTTGGGGCATATTGAAAAAAATATCAGATGACAGAGAAGTGAAAACTGTGTACACCAGGAAGATGAGGGAGACCAAGAAGACGATGGAGAGATAATATCCAGACAGACCTGTAAACACTTGGTGTTACCAACTGGGACGAGAGGGCCAACCAGAGAGATGAATGGAGGCGGTTATATCTGCAGCAACGAATCTCAAGAGCTCGAAATGTTGAAAAAGAAGAAGAAGAAGAAGAAGTTGACGTAGTAAATGGAAATATAGTTACACAAAGCCAATTTCTTTTCTTTGATCCTGTGCCCGAAAACTTATAAATACAAACTCTGTAAACCAGTTACGTCTCGCATTCTCTGTTTATCTCGGGTAAAGCCTCGTTCACTTGCTATGTGTGTCCTATCGTCTGAATCCGATTAGACAGCAAGTCTGAAGATGATTGCATTAACTGCAGAATAGTCAGACCAGTCAGCAAACGAACCAATAATGATGGGGAGGCAAATAAGGATTGAACGATTTCTGTAAATTGATATTAATCATAATAATAATGATAGTAATAACTAAAAAGAATAGAAGACGAATATAAACTATTTCAGTAATAACAGATTTGACAGAAGATGCTCAAGGAAAGAAAGAAAAAATAATTCTGAAATAAGGGGGTTCATTTAAAATAATATCAGCGCGCGCGCGTGTGTGTGTATGTCAGTGTGTGTGTGTGTGTGTGTGTGTGTGTGTGTGTGTGTGTGTGTGTGTGTGTGTTTGTGTTTGTGTGTATTCGAGAATGCTTCGTTTGCAAAGTTGAAAAGTGTGATATAAATTACAATAACTATGCCAGTGTTTTGTAACGCGTCAATAATTTTGTTAAGGGTGTCAAGGGTGTTGAGCAAGTGACATCACAGTGGAGACGAACACGGTGACGTCATAATTACAATTTCAAAATGGCCGCCCTATTATGGACATGTGCCAAGGAGGCGCAATGTTCTGTTGTCCGTGTTATGATCAGGGATGCAGTGAAACCTACAGAAATTCACCGGCGAATAAAGTTCCACTTTGGGGATACATACGTGTCAGGTCAACAAGTGTATGAATGGTGTAACAATTTTGAAAACGGGGTGACCTCTGTAAGAGACTGTTCGCGACAGGGTCATGCACCGTGTAGTCATTCCAGAGTCGTTTGCAGCCGCTGAAGCCCTCGTGCAGAAAGCAGCCAACTGACTGTAAGTGACAATGATGATTCCCATACTTGACTTGCGCAGTTTGTGTCTGATTACAACTAAATGTTTTGACAAATTAGGAAATTTCGGACTGAAATAAAAACACAATTGTTTAACGAGATTTATCATAATTACTAGCTGTACCCGGCCACGGGTTGCTGTGGCATAGTTTGGCTAAATGGAAAAGAAAGAAAACAGAAATCGCACGTGTCTAATATAGTTAATGTCGCAATCATTGTCTTCGCAGATATAGAGATAGTTTACGAGTCGCCCCCCCCCCCCCCACCTTGAAATCCATCTACTACTCTCTCCCTCATCGAAAATTCTTGGAAAAGAAAGAAAATGTAAATCGCACGTGTCTAATATGGGTAATGTCGCAATAATTGTCTGCACAGATATAGAGATAGTCTGGTTTGCCGACTTTAGAACGCGTGACATATAATTGTGTCTTTATATTAGTGGTGGTTTAAATGGTATTATTAGGACTTTTAAAAAAAATTATAATTTGGTTATCACATGCTGAAGATTTTTTTTAAGAGACGGAAATAAAGCTTACTACTGTACTTGTAAATAACCACGTAAATCGTAAAAAATGAGATAGCTAAGGTAGCGTTAGTAAAATATAAATAAATTAGGGAATGAAAACTTTAAAATCCTGTGTTCAGCTCTTTAAGTTAACAATTTCTGTCATCACCCCCTTCCATCCCCCATCTATCGACTACTGCTTTCTCTCTCTCTCTCTCTCTCTCTCTCTCTCTCTCTCTCTCTCTCTCACTCTTTCTCTCTCTAAAACACACACACACACTCTCTCTCTCACTTTCTTCAAAGGATTTGAAAGTCATCACTTGACGATATTTTTTGTAACTGACCTTGATATACTGTCCATCCAATGGGAAGCAGGAATTGTAATGAGTAGTAAATGCGGCTGGTGTAATATTTACCACGCCATCCTTTAAGTACCAGTACAACTTCTACCACCACCACCGCAATAACTAATATAATGTCAATGCTGTTTGTTTTACCATCGGAGTAGACAGGGAGTCGTGAGCCAGAGGATTTGGTTCTGCATGGCTAGTGCTGTCTCCACGGACGCTACCCGACAGAAAAACGCCATCACCTTACCGGCAGTCTCAGGCATGACAGCACTTTCGGGAAGAGCTGTAGAAGGGAATTACAACTTTTACTTATGTTTTACTGACTATATGAAAGCATTTAATTGCTTGAAACATGAAGAAAAAAATCACACTACTGGAGAAAAAAAATACTGATGAAAACAATTTACGATTTGTAACGAACATGTACCGGCAGCAAACAGCAGCTATAAGAATTATTAAACATTTGGGAACATTTCAGAGGGTAAAGATTGTGTACTATCATTCAAGTTTTTATTCTACAGCGAATATATAATGGGATCTATCATGGATATGCCAGGAATTGTGGTTGGTTGCCATAACATAAACAACCAGCGCTATGATGATGAAACCGTCGTGACGGCGTCAAGTAAGAAAGAATTTAAGGCATTGATAGATGCAGTGATGGTTAAAAGTGAAAATATGGTGCGTCTGAATAATTGGAAGAGAAAAGTAATGGTGATTTCCAAGAAAGAATAGTGTGTGTAGTGAACGAAAAATAAAAGTCAAAGGCGTTATTTTAAGACAAGCACATGAATTTAAGTATCTAAGGCACATGAATAACATCCGATGGAAGATGTGTCATAGAAATAAAGAACAGAACAGGACAAGCCAAAGCTGCCTTTTATAAAATGAAGAACATTTTGTGCAATAGATCCATGTCATTGGAGGTCAGGAAAAGAATTCTCCCATGCTATACAGAGCCAGTTTTAACATGCGGCTGTGAATACTGGACATTTAATAAACAGGCCGAACAATATCTTGAGGTTACAAGGATTCGGTTTTACAGAATAATCCTTAGAATTCCTTTGACAGATAAGAACAATCCAGATACTCGAGGACAACAGACATCGCTTTTAGAGTCATGTAATGAGAAGAGGGAAAATGGAACATAGTGTGACCACCAGAAAAATCTGTGAAAAGAGAGACAGAGGAAGACAGCGTAAAGAAGATTCTTAACAGCTTTTGTCATGGCATGGAAGGGTGTCAGTCAGCACACGAACTGATAAAGGCGGTTGCGAATCGCGGATTGTGGAGAGGCATAATCGCTCACGCCAGTCAGCAAGGCACTTTATGATAACCACACACACACGCGCGCGCACACGCACACACACACATATATATATATATATATATATATATATATATATATATATATATATATATATATATATATATACAAGATTTAAATTAGTAACCACAAAGTATTAAGATACGCATTAAAAAAAAAGCTTAGAATAATAAAGATAAGACATTGCATTATTTGCAATTTCTAATATTGTAAACTGTACTCAAGTTTACAAAGCTAATTTAGTTCTTTCAATTCGCCAGAGCATAAAGTATAGCCAGAGAATTTCAGTTTCCGAGACAAGATACTCTTTACGAATTTATCTTCCTTGATGTTCAAATCTCTTTGATTTTTATCAGCTTACTCTTTGATATGATAAGCATTCAAAGTCCATAATTTATCACCGACAGGATCAAATGATGAGAAAAATTGAAATATTATGACCTGTTTGGAAATAATTGCAGAGTATGATTTATTTGTGGCTGCCATATTGCATGGTAGGTCTCATCGGAAGAGAATCTACTTTATTCTTGTCACCAGCAACTGATAAAGATTTGATACATCTTATACGGAAGTCAGTGAGTGAAAAACATAAACAGTGAAATTATTTCTTCTAAACATGTTTCAGATTCCACGCCAGATATATCACATAATGACACGTTATGCAATAGCAAAATATTTGCCTGAAGAAGAGTTTTCATTTGACAGATTTGTGTGTGTTATAAAAAATGCATACACACCGAAGAAAAGCTTTCTGAAGCAGCTGTGAGTTCTTTCAAGCAACCTGAACTGAAATATGATAACTGCAAAGGTCAGTCTTATGGTAACTCAGCCAACATGTGCGGAATATATTCTGGATTCCATGTACGGTTCACTTCCTGACACAACTGCACTAGGTTTTGTATACACAGTTTCTATGACGGCTGTGCAGATACTAAAGGGAGATGAAACACTTATGAGACATTTATTTTTTATTTTTTTATTCTGCATGAACGAAATTAAAATCAATGTCAACAACTTTACGGTGGAAACGTCATAAGCTTTCAAGAGCTATAAAGCGGTGTTCTCTATATTAGGACTTCAGAACAATTTAAGAAAATTAAACAGGTAGAATAAGATGTAAAGAAAAAGATTTTCTTGGACAGATAAACAGTAATAGCAGCAATAATGACCTCAGTGTGGGGTTGTATTCTGCAACAGTTCAGAAATAATGGAAACGACTTGCAAGACGAGAATGGGACCTTTCAACTGCGACTGAATAAAAAAAAAAGTCGTCCCCATATGAGATGCAATTTTTTGTTAAATGAAGCCCCACCCTGGCTTCTGCCGGGGGCCCTGAATATAGACGGGCCATAAATTTGGCCTAACGGCTGAAAGGGGTTTCTGGGACCTCTCCACGGGTGATCCTTATCCGTATGGTTGCACGTTGTGTCACCGGGTGTTTATCGCTTGTGTGATGTCCTGGTGAAATACAACTACCTACCAATCTACCTGTTGTTGAAATGTAGTACTATTACTATATTTTGAACTAAGGTTTAGATGCCCCCCTCCCCCTTTTTTTTTCTCCATTTACTGGGATTTAGTTACAAAGAAACTGACTCAGATGAAAAGTCTGGATTTAATTAAAACTTCTTTAGCTGCTGCATTTCAAAAAGCAAAACATTAAATTAAAAGTAATATATTTTATTTTTTAGTAGAACGTTTGAGTTAACAGAGGATTCGCAAAGTCCGGAGAGAAAACATGAGAAAACAGGATCTGTTTCAAAAATAGCGACCAGTTTTGAAAAAGAATGGCAGTCATTTTCTAAGCTTCTCTAAGCATTCTTCGTGTAAAATGCACACATTTAATAGGCTGTCTGTTATCCACGAAGTGGGAGCAGCGGCTAGACGCTCGCCTGAGGTTCCGAAGGTCGTGGGTTCAAATGCGGACGATACTAGGCTTTTTTTTTCTGTTTAAATCTGCTTCTTCTTCGCGTTCACCGACTGTAACCTCCGGTGAAAAGTTCTGGCTGCTCTTCCACTTCTGGAATTTAGTCCGGTTCCAGAAACTGAGTCTTGCGTGCACATCCGTTTCACAGGGCTAACTAATTTGCACGCAGACTGTTAGTTCCTTGACTCTCAGTCAATGTACTCTAGATTCGAAGATAGCTTCCAATAAGTTGACTCCTACGACATGCCTTTGGGCAGGCAGTGGGTCTATACTTGTTTGCCCCGGAACCCACATGGGAATTTAGAAGAAAAAAAATGTTCAATGACCTTGGCTCCTGGGTCGAACAAAGATTAAATTGGCTCCATGTAAAGACCTAGGAATTGAAGGCTGCCGGCGTGATCTAACCACATCACTAACCGAGTGCCGAGTGGTCTACTAAATTGAAGTCTAGCCCTTTTTGTCCAATAGCCTGAAGGCGTGAAAAGGAGTCCTTTACTTAACTCTGAAGACAGAAGACGGTGACAAGTTATTCCCCCTTCCATGTATTTGCACTATGTTGGTTTTTGTCACAACTATAGGAGAGCCCTAGGAAGGGTAGGGTTCCTATACAGGAGGTATCTTCAGTCTATAAGTGTGGCTCACTAGAAGTATGGTACTTCATTGTCTACTAGGGTAGAGAGACCGAGATATTGCTCCTGGGACAGAGGACAGGAAGATAAGGCTACTCCGCTCCGATGGGTGGTGCTAGGCAGACTAGTTATCCTGGTGGCAACTCCTCTGCCACTTTTAAAGAAAGAGCACCCAGAGAAAGAAAGCGAAGAACGCCCCCTTCTCGCTCACTCAACTATTACTCACGCACAGCAACAAAGACAGACGAGAATAGTAGTGAATGAAGAATGATGTCGCTTTAATTTTACTGACAGCTGACTGGCTAAAAATTGACAGTGGTTTTGTGTTTGTTTTTAAACCAAATGGTTCTCATCATCAGGTTAGAGAAATGTCTACTGGGTCCAGTTCCTTCCCCCGCACGAGTACAGCTCACCCGTGGATACTCCCAAAGGTTGGACTTGATGGGGGAAACCGGAAAAACACTTGGCTTCTTGTAGATCTTTATTTCTTGTGATATCCTCTTGTAGATAATCCACCGCTGATGTTCTTAAAGTTCAGATACGACACGTGGTCGTTTAAAAAGTACGACACGTGGTCGTTTAAAAATACGACTAGTAGTCGGTTATGAATACTGGGATTAAATCCCTTAAACTGTCTCTTTGTCTGTGCCGATTCTATGGCGACATGACAATGGGTACAATTGTGTACTAATCGTTGAGTCGTTGGTGTTATGAAAAATGCCGCAGGGCTGAGGGAAGATAGTAAAAGCCCTCATGAGCGTGTGCAAAAAAGGAACACGTGGTTTCCCGAATTTGCTGGTCCTCTGGGCCCTTCAGAATTTATTAACTGAATTAAATATTAATATAATTCAGTTACGATGGTTTACACAGTACACCGCATTTAAATATTAGCTTCAGTACTAACTTGTAAAGGTAAGGTTAAACGCACGTGGCCATATATATTTTTATATCGGTCAATTCCCGAACTCCAGCCAGCAAATTCGGGGATAACAAATTTAATATAATGCTACATTAATAGAAATTAAGGGTACACTTACGGAAGTTTCACAATTAGAAAAAGAGTGCCAACTTACCCCTCAGATCGGTCAGAAATCACTACAGTAATCCAGAACGAATTAATATAGAACTACACTCGCTAATCTGGATACTGCACTTGAAAAACTAACGATCTCACTCGACCACGTTTGGAATTGGAATGACCGAAACATGGCGACTTCCGCTCAAAATGGACGACCCACGTGACGCCAGTCATGCGCATGCGCCAAAAAGATGAAGCGCCATCTGGTACGTTCTATTTGATTGGTCGGACAGAGCACTGTGATTGGTTGCAAAACTATTAATCCATGAGTTGAATGTAACTAGCCCTATCCGGTTTTTAGCGGAAAGTATTAGGGGAAGGCCGGTTGCTAGGCGACGCGAAAATCTCATCGAAATTGTGTAAGCACTCGCATCCTCTAACTTCTAATATATATATCTAGCTTCTGCCCTAAACTATAAGGTAACTAGGGGAGCGTCAGTGGTCATTGCCAGTACTGTCACATAGGCCCCCCGTAAAAAAAAAGTTCTGGGATCCAAACTTTTTAGAGACTAAGATGACCATCTGGTGTACCTCCTTCATCTAGGTTAGCTTGATCATTCTCCTCTTCTGGAGGGTGACGACTCAGGAAATCTGCTCCTACATTCTCTTTCCCCGGAATGTACTCTACTGTAAAAGTGTAGGGTTGGAGTAACAGTGACCACCTCATCAGCCTAGTGTTGAGCTTCTTAGATGCCGCTAAAAACATCAGAGGCTGGTGATCACTCTGTACTTTAAATTTTGTTCCGTACAAGAATGGCTGGAATTTCTGCACTGCCCACACTAGTGATAAACACTCTTTCCCAATGGTTGAATAATTTCTTTCAGCACCGTTGAGCTTCCGGCTGGCATATGCTATCGGAAACAACATGGATGGTTCTTCTCTACCTTCCTGGAGTAGGGTTGCTCCTATTCCTATATTACTGGCATCAATCCTCAACGTAAAGGTTTTAGTGAGGTCCGGGAGCTGAAGAATAGGTTTGGAGGTTAGATTTCCCTTGAGCATAGCGTACGCTGTCTCACAGTCAACTGACCAACGCGCCATTTCTGGGGCTCCTTTTTTTGTAGCATCTGTAAGTGGGGAGGCAATCGTGTTAAAGTCTTGTATGTACTTTTGATAGAACCCACACAGAGATACAAAGGACCGCACATCCTTCTTAGTTTTTGGTCTAGGTGCCTTGTGCAACTTATCCACGTTCTTTTGTTCAGGGCACATATATCCCTGTGATATGGTGTGTCCCAGAAATTCTAGTTGTCCAAAAGCCAGTTTACATTTAGAAGGCCTGGCTGTTAACCCCACTTCTGCAAGCCCTCCTAGCAAAGTGTCGAGAGTGTTGAGAGGTGTTCTTCAAAATGCTCTGACGCGATGAGGATGTTCATCCATAAATGTTGTAGCGTTGGCCGTTTTAATGGGCCTAACAGCATTCTCATCATGCGGGTAAACACACTAGGTGCATTGCTAAGGCCGAATGGTAAGACGTTGAACTCATAGTGCACCTCAGGGGTGCTGAATGCTAAATAAGGGCGAACTTCTTCTTTAACTGGGATCTGGTAGTACCCCTTAGTGAGGCCTATCTTGGAAAAGTACTTAGCTTTGCTAAGTCTAGAAAATAGCTGTCCCTGGTCAGGTAGGGGTTCGGCTTGGAATTCTGTTACCCCATTTAGTTGCCTGTAGTCAATGCAAAGCCGATGCTCCCCACTAGGTTTCCTTAGGAGCACAACACTAGCACTATAGGGTGATTAGAGGGGAGATAATTCCTTCTTTGCAGCAGGGGGGGGCGTTTTTTTTTGAGCAATCTCAGGCCTGGAGGGCTTTTGGGCATAAGGTATGGGATAACCCTCTGCCCTGCCCGGGTTTCCCTGTACTGGTAAATTTCATGTAAAAACCGACCAGACTTGTGAGCCCCGGGTTTTTGTCTGTGAACACTGCTGAGTGTGAAAGTCAAACATCTCTTATTTTTTGGGTTGTTGTGAATCCAAAAAAGGGGGGGGGGTTTTTTTCCACCCCCCTGGGCTGTTTTCCCGAGGTTGTAACGGGGTACTCGACCCCTGCAGTTCTCCACATTCGAACCCCCGTAGCTACCGCAAGGGGGTCATCAAATGCAAACCCGGGGGAGTTTCGGTTTTTTCGAAAAACCTTTTTAAGCAGGTTTTGTGGAAAAACTTTTTAGTTTTCCCCCTTTTTGGGGATCTTTTAATTGGGCGGGAAAAGCTTCTCCACAACCAAATAGGGCCCTTTCCAACCAAACTCCAGTTTAAATTTCCGGCCCCTTGGCAAAAATAACTGACCTTTTCTCCTGGTTTTAAGGAAAAAGGTCCTTTGGGTTTTCCCATTATAAAGGGCAGGGAGTTTTTTTGCGGGGGGCTTTCACATTTGGGCGTTTTCCAGTTTCCAAACCCTTTCCAACTTTCCTTTCATTCCTCCACATAATTTGGGGGGTTTTCAAATACAGTCTTTTTCCCCCCCTTCCCCTCCAGTCCACGTTTCCCCATTAGGGTTCCAAGGGCCCCCTTAAAAGGGCGTCCAAAAAGAAGAAAGCAGGTGGGATTCCCCTAGATCCCTGGGGGACCCCTCTGTAGGCAAAAAAAAGCCGTGGTAGATAAATCATCCCAAACCTCTGGTTTTTTCCCAGCTAACTTTCCTTTTGGGTCGTCCCTTAAGGGTTCCTTTTAAAACTTTCCCCCTGGCCGTTTTTAAATGTGGGGGATATGGGGCTAGTGGGATATGCCCCTTTTTTTAAAAATCTGGAAACTTTTTTTCCCCCTCCCCTTTTTCCCCCCCGGAAAATGGGGGAAAAACCCCTTTTTTCCCCCTTTTCCCCCCCCAAATTTTAAAAATTGGGAAAAACCCCCAAACTTTTTGAAAAAAAGGGCCCCGAGGCCTTTTTCCGCTTTCTCCCCCTTTTGGGGAAACCCCTTTGCGGGGGAGGGCCAAAAACGCCCCCCCCAAACCCCCCCCCCCCCCCATCGAAAAAAGGTAATTTCCCCCAAAGGTTTTAAAAAAAAAGGAATTTTTTTTTTTCCCCCCTTTGGGGGCGAGGGGGGTGGACCCCCACTATGGGCCCCCCACCCCGGCCCCCCTCCCCCTTAAATGGAAGGGTTTTTTATCAAAGGGAATTTTCACCTAAAGTTACTGGAAAATGTCCAATGGGCCCGGGCAGCTTTTTCCCCCTTTTCATTTTTTGGACATGGGGCTTTTTCATCCCTTTTAAAAAGTCCCCCCCCCCCCCCCCCCATTTTAAACCCCCCGGCCCCCGTTTTTAAAAAAAGGCGGCCCATACGTTTTTTTTTTTTTTTTGGTTTTAAACCCCCCTCCCCCCCTATGTCCCCCCGAAAAAAAATGGGAATTTGTTAAAAGGGCCCCCCTTTTTGGGGGGAAAAATTTTTTTTTCGTCCCCGGGAAAGGGGGGAAAAAAACAAAAAGTTTGGGGCCCAAAACCCCCGTCCCCCCATTTTTTCCTGCCCCCCAAGGTTAAAAGCAAAAATTAACCCTTTTGGAAAAATAAAAAAATTTTCCCCCCTTAAATAGGAGGGGGTTTTTTGGGGTTTTTGGGAAAAATTTCCCCCCCTTTCAATTGAAAAGTTTGGGGGTTCCCTTTTTTTTTTTTTTGGGACCCCCCCTTTTTTTCACCCCGGGAAAGGGGGGGTTTTAAAAAAGGTTTTAAAAAGGCCCCCCTAGGGGTTTTTCTTTTTTGCCCCCGAAAACCCTTTGGGCCCCCCTAAAAAGCCCCCGAAAAAGCCCATGGGAAATAGATGGTTTTTTTACTTTAAAAAAAAAATACCGACCCCCTAAGGGATAAAAAAGGGTTTAAACGGAAAACATTTTAACCCCAGCAAACGGAAAACAGGGCCCCCCCCGTTAAAAATAAATTGGGCCCCCCCCACTTTTTAAATAAAGTAAAAGGGAAAAATCCCCCTAGTTGGGGGGGGAAATCCCCCGGGTTAAACCCCCCGGCCTTTAAAAAGTGGGCCCCCCTTTCCCGTTTTTGGCCCCGGGTTTTTTTACCAAAAAAATTTTTGATGCCAAAAATTAAAAAGTCCCCCCCTAAATGGAAAGGGCCCCCGGGAAACATAGAGACAAATCGACCCCCTGTTTGGTTTTTACTGAGATCCCCCTTCCCAACCCCCGGGTTCCTCCTTTTGTAAATTAAAGGGGAAAATACACTAGGAAGGGGTTTTTTACTTTTCCAAAACCCCTTGGGCCCCCGTATTTGGGGGGAAAATTTTTTTTTTTTTTTGGGCATTTTCCCCGGCCGTGGGAAAAATGGGGTTAAATTTAAACCCTTGGGAAATTTTTTTGCAAATAAAAAAAAATTTTCCCCCCCCCCCGACGTTTAGTTTTTCGGCCCCGGGGTTTTTTTTATTTTTTTATTTTTTTTTTGGGGTTTTTTTGGGCCCCCCCCTTTTCGGCCCAAATTTTTTTAAAAGGGGTTTTAAGGGGTTTTTTTTTTTTTCCCCCCCGGAAAATTTTTTTTTTAAAGGGGGGGTTTGGGGGTTTTTTGGGCCCTTTTTAAAAAAATACTTTTCCCCCCCTGGGCCCTTTTCCCTGGAAAACCGTTTCCCCGCAAGGTAAAAAACATTGGTTTGCCCAAGCCCGGTTTTTCCCCCCCTTTCCCCCCCTTTTTTAAGAAAGTCTTTCCCCAAAGGTTTTTCCCCCCAAAACACTCCCTTTAAATTTTTTTCCTTCCCGCCCCGCCCCCATTTTTCCCCTTTAAACCCAAAAAGTAAAATGAATTGGGTTCCCTTTACCCCCTAAAATTCCCCTTCCCCTTTTTTTTAAAGGGTACCCCTTTTGGGTCCCCCCACCCCAGCAGTTGGGGTTAAAAAAGAATTTTAAAAAGCCCTTTCCCCCTTTTGGGGGTGTTTTCCCCCAAAAAATTTTTTTGCCCCCAAAAATGCTTTCCCCGGGGGTTAAAAACTCATACCTTTTTTTTTGGGAAGGGGGGGTTTTGCCCCTTTTAAAAGGCCCCCCAAAAACCCTTTTTTTCCCCGAAACCCCCCCAAAAAAAGCCCGGGTTTTTTTTAAACCCCTCCCTAAAACCCAACCCCCCTCGAAAAAAATTTAAAATTTTTTTCCCTTTTTTCCTTTTTTTTCAGCCCCTTTAAAGGTTTTTAAGCCCCCCCTTTTTTTTGGGGAATTTTTTTTCTAAGTAAGGGTTTTTTCCCCCCATTTTTTTTCTGCTTTTTCCCCCGGGAAATGCTTAAAGGGGGAAATTTTTGGGGCCCCCCCCCCAAAAATTTTAAAATTTTGGGGTTTAAAAAAAACCCCCAGGGGCCCCAGGTAAAGGAAAAGTTTGGGGAAACCGGGTGGAAAGGAAAGGGGGAAAAATTTGGGGGCCCGGTTTTTAAAGAAGGGCCCCAATTTTTTATGTTTTTCCCTTTTTTTTATCCCCCCTCTTCCCCACCCTTTTTTTTCCCCTTTCCTTTTTCGGGCCTTTTTTTTTTTTCCTTTTAAAATTTAAGGGCCCCTTTTTTCCCCCAGCCTCCCCCGGGTTTTTAGCCCCCTTTCCCCAAAATCCCCCCTTTTCATCCAAACCCGTTATTTCTTCCATCTAAAACTTTCATGTACCTTTTTTAAAATCCTTTTTACCCTCCCCTGGGCCCCCCCTCTTAAAATTCCCCATTTTTCCCCTTAAACTCAGCCATAGTAAACCCCGATCAAAAACAACAGAAACCACTCCAAACAGTTTTTTTGATTGGAAAAGTTTTTTTTAGGAAGAAAAACCCAAAAAGTAAATGAAAAAGTATTAACCGTTTCCCCCAACAGAAATTTTCGTAACGTAACAACCATAAAGTTAAAAAAAAACCCCTTAAAAGGGCCCCGGAAAAATGAAACCCAACCCTTAAAATTTTTTTGGAAAACCCCAATTTTTTTCACAAAAAAATTTTTAAAAAACCCTCAATTTTTTTTTTCTTTTAGGTTTCCCCCCTTTTTAACAGTTTTTTGCAGTAAAAATATAAAAACTTTTAAAACTTTTAAAGGAAAAAAGCCCCTGGGGAAAAAACCCCCGGGCGAAACCCTAAAACCCGTTTTTTTTCCCCCCCAAAATATAGGAAAAAAAGGGCCCCCCCAGGAAGGGTAAAGGGTTTTTTCCCATACAGGAGGTAAAACTTTTAGTTTTTAAGTTTGGGGGGGTTTTAATAAAGTAGGGAAAATTTAAATTTTCTACTAGGGGAGAGAGCCGAGATTTGCTCCCCCCGGGACCAGAGGACAGGAAAGAAAAACCCCAACCCCCCGGCCCTTTCCCCATTTGGGTTTGGTTTTTTAGGCAAACTAAGGGTTTTCCCCGGGGGGCCAAACCCCCTTTTGGGCCCCCTTTTAAAGAAAAGGACCCCGAGAAAAAAAAAGCCCAAAAATTTCCCCCCCCCTTTTCCCCTTTACTCCCAAAAATTACTCAGCCCAAAACAACCAAAAAAACAGACGAAAAAATAGTAAATGGAAATTTAAAAAATGATTTCCCCCTTTTTTTTTTTTTCTGGGGCAGCTGACCCCGGCTAAAAAAAATTTACAGTTTTGGTTTTTTTTTTTGTTTTTTTTTTTTTTTTTTTTAAACCCCCAAAAAAGGTTTTTTTTTTCATCCCTCGGGGAGAGAAATGTCCCTTTACTGGGTCCCCCCCCCCCCGGGGTTTCCCTTTCCCCCCCAAAGGGTTTCAGCCTTTACCCCTGGAAACTCCCAAATTTTTGGGCCTTTAAAAAGGGGGAAAACCCAAAAAAATTTTGGCCCCCTTTTTTGTTTAAAAAATTTTTTTTTCTTTTGGGGGATTTTCCCCCCCGGGAATAATCCAAACCCCTGATTTTTTTTTTCTTTTTAAATTAGATACGAAACCCTGGGGGCCCGGGGTTTAAAAAAAAAATTTAAAAGACCCCGTGGGGCCCCCTTTTTTTTTAAAAAAAACATAGTTAAACGGTTTTTTTTAAAAAAACTGGGAAAATTAAAACCCCTTTTTAAACCCGTCCCCCCTTTTTTTCCCCGTTGGGGGCCCATTTCCCCATGGCGGAAAATTTACAATGGGACAATTTTTGTAAATAATCGTTTTTAGTCCCTTTTGGGTTGGGTTTTAAAAAAAAAACCCCCAGGGCCCGGAAGGGGGAAAATTAAAATAAAGCCCCCCATGGCGGGGGGGGCCAAAAAAGGAACACGTTGGGGTTTTTTTCCCAATTTTTTTTTGGGGCCCCCTGGGGCCCCCCTTTTAGGGGAATTTTTTAAATTTTAACCCGGGAAATTAAAAAATTAATAAAAATTTAGTTTTTCGATGGTTTTTTCCCCAGAAACCGCATTTAAAAAATTAAAAGGTTTTAGTAAAAAAACTTTAAAAAAAAGGTATTTTCATAGCATAGAATTAGAAACGACAGGACAATCTTGGAATGCTCATCAGAGAATTGAATATCACAGTCAGTATCGATTTCACCGAAGCGGTAAACTGCATTCGCAAAGGCAAATTCGGGAGTACATCTATCTATTTATGTAATTTTGATAATCTTGGTAATCTTAGTTGCAGCTTCATAGCAAACGGGTCACCCCATAGTTGCTCCGCTCCTGTGCCAACGAAAAACACAGAGAATGTTCGTCACAGTGCCTTTTGCAAAGATCGTCAGACTGCTGTCTCAGCAAATTCACTAGCATACACAAGCGTTAAAAGCATAGGCTAACCATCAGAGGTGCTAACACAAACAGTTTGACATTAGAAATGCAGTTTATCATCGACGGCAGCAGAAGTTACCAACACATCAGCAGCTGCACACGCGATCAATATTAATCATATAAGGGCACCACCAATATTGCGGCGACAGGATACGTACCGTTTTCTGAATCTACAGTTCACAACACCACGTTGGTCACAGTCAAAAAACATTCCAAATGAAATCCGCTGCTCATAGGGTCGCGCCATGCACACAACTCAGTAGCTGGCGTGACGAAACTATATCCTTTCAGTCTACAAATGGATAACAAATGCAACGGCCATCGTCTGGCTGAAGCAAAAAATTTGCCTCCACGCGAAACAGTGACCATGCCCTGTGTCCAGTTTATGTAACTTCTGTAGATGTCGCAACATGATTATCACATTTCATTTCTACCACACATTTTTGATTGACCTAATTTGAGATTACTTTCATATTATGTTTTATGTGGGCTATTAAATTGAAATGATTATTTTCTGTGTGTTTACCATACATTTATGGCGTCTCTGTGGCGTTGGTGGCTAGACGCCCGTCTGCGGATCAGAAGGTTTTGGATTCGCGTCCTAACAGAGCCTAACTTTTTTTTTTACACGACCTTGACTCCCAGGTTGACCAGCCTTAAAAGGGTACCAGATGCAGTCCTGGGAGGTTAAAGCGGGCCAGCGTGATGCTGACCACATCACCCACCAAGTTCTGATTCATCTATAAAAATATAGGTCTAGCCCTATATTCCCAATAAGCCTAAAGGCGTATATTTTTGTTTTTGCCGTACACTTCTGTCTTGAGGATAATTTATACATTTGTAATTTTCTCATTTGTTTTATTAGCTGTGTATTCGCTTAGGTTTAAATACTTCAGAATAGTTTATTAAACCAATCGCGATGTAAACAAATAGCGATACTGACTTTTAGCTGACAGAAGAGGGGGCGTGCAATAAATGACTAGACAGGTATGGCATACATCCTAAAAACTTCACTGTCTCTCAGCGATGACAGAGCACAATTTGTGTACTATTATCATGAATGTGTGGTATGCTTTTTTATTATTGCTAAATATTAGTCGCCTTGACCTTTCATCAGTTTGTGTGTGCTTGTGTGTGTGTGTGTGTGTGTGTGTGTGTGTGTGTGTGTGTGTGTGTGTGTGTGTGTGTGTGTGTGTGTTAAACTAGAACAATTTCTGGTGCATAAATGTAAAAATACTGTTTACTGGGGCTGTAACAATAAAATAAGTGTCTCAGGATACAGGGATATGTCTGCCGAACAGTGCAATTTTAACTGTCATGCCGAAGAAAAAAAAATGTGCACGAACTTCCTTGAATGGGAACTTTGAAACAAAAAAGGAATGAAAATCCCCCCCCCCCCCCCCCGCCCGTTTTCTACCCTTATTTTGTAACACACAGAATTAACAGGTCCAATTCGTTGCCACACACCTGAGCTGGATTAGATTTTCAGCAATTATGATGTCAAAATTGACATATGTTTTGTGATAATTGACACTTCTCGTTGCATCTGTGTAAATGTTGAACATATATAATAATGTTATGCTATGAAATATGATGTTATGCTTTAAAATATGACCAAGGTATTGTATGTATTCATCTTGTCATGTCTTCTACCTTTTTAGGCTGTATCTTCTTTTTCTTCTGGGAGATTTCAGATAGGCTGAGCACACGCACATATTTTAGACATATTTCTAAGACCTTGAATCGATATACTAATTATTTGCTGAACTTTTTTTTTAATAACAAACACTATTTCTAAAACCAATCCTGGAAACTTTGTTGGGTAAAATATTATTTTAAACGTTGAATGACAGGCCATTTTATGTCGGCATCGTTAAAGAATATGGTCAGTAAAAGCAGGACAGAGTGTGTATGCATATTAGATCGATCGAGATAATGCCCTGATGTAGTCCACTGGTCAGAAGCACTGGGGAACTGATTTTTGTTTAACTTGCTATCTAATTTTATACCGTATGTATTGGTTGGTTGGTTGGTTGGCACCTCTCCGTTGTTCAAAATGGTAGTTTTATTTTGTACTATAGGGAGGCACATAAATCAAAGCGTCTGGCGATGGCGAGTGTGACTAGCAAGGCCCGCTCAGATTATGAAAGGTTTTCTACAATTAAAGAAATGGATTTCAGGAATAATGTTGCCATCACGTGCATTTAGTCTGCATCTTTGCAAACTCTTAGCTCTCAACCTTTCTGCAGTAACCCCCCCCCCCCCCTGCCTCCACAGCTCACCCCACTCCCGCCAAACCCCTTTTCCCCCATTTCCTTCTCGAATCTTCCCCTCCACGCAGTAAGTTCTATGGTATTTTGTTTCCACGAATCTACCTCAATACCTGTATCATTCGTGTTCTGCTAGAACACATCATTATTTCGTAGTAGAGACAGACCTCAACATCTTTAACATATCTGGAATTCTCCAAAGAGGTTGTTCATAATGCCTCTACCACAACCCATCCTTCAAGTGTGACGTAGTCACCTCAGTGTTGCGAGACCGAGCATTGAGACATCTGTTGTGATACATGTTCTTTCCAAAAATTATTACAAGATATTGAAGGAGAAAATTGATTTTAAGCGAATGAGGCTAGACATTTGAAAGCATTGTTTGCTCCAACAATTCCGACACTGCACAAACCCTACAGAGTTTAACACAGAATAATTTATCTGACAGTTTTGACTGGTCGAAATCATAGCCGCCAATAATGTGTGTTATAGCTGAAGAATAATACAGTTTCGACACTGGTTGGTTTTCACGAAGACAAACATGAACAATAAACACACAAACTCGGCTCCGTAAAAATATGAGAAACTGGCACGTTTAAAGCATTTGTGAATACCGTCAATTTACAGATGTTTGTTTTTATCTCTATTATCCACACTCTACCCGTCTTCTTTTCTATTTTTGTTTCTGTCTGTTTCTCGCCATGCCTCCCTCTCTCTTTCTCTCTCTCATCTCTCGCCTCCTCTTTCTCTCTCATCTCTCGCTCTCAGAGATAGGTTTATAACAGTTTTCCCAACTGTGCAGGCATTGCCTCTAGGACGTCATGTGTCTGATCAAACTATTCAGAACAGATTGCATGAAGTTGGACTTTAGGTACGATGACCACATCGAGGACCTGGTTTTTACGCGTCGCCACCACCAAAATCGACTTCTTTGGGCCAACCAGCACCATCCCTTTTTGTTAAAGCATCATGATATACGGCGTAATGTTTACCGTTTGCCAAATACGGGTTTAGCCCAAAATTGTGTTGATGAAGCTCTCCGGCATGGCTGAGGAGGTGTAATGGTAAAGGAAATGATCAGTTACGACACAATAAGTCAATTGGAAGCTCGAATGCGCAACAATACGTCAATGAAATTATTCGACCACTTGTCCTTTCATTTTGGGATGCCAATTGATATCTTTTGAAACAGGACAACGCCAGATCCCATTCTGCACAGCTGACCTTCGCAGTTCATGGCTGCCAATAACATTCTAACCCTTCCCTGCTATCCTTGTCTGCAAACATGAGTCCGACCTGTGTGATCAGCTGCAAAGATTTTGCTCCAGCCAATGGTCCTGTTCTTTTCCAGGCACTCTAGGAAGAGTGGGCAGCCGTCCCACAGGCCACAAAGATATCTGATCGCATCCTTGCCATAGAGATGCCAGTCACTGATCGAAGTAATAGAGGCCACACACCATACTAACGGGAAAGGCCTTACGCTTAAACCCTATGATGATCCAGGTGTCGATTGATTGGTGGAACCCTAAGGTATTTTATTTGAAATTTGAGTAATTTCACATATTGCATAACAAAGATGCAGAATGACAAAATTGTCAGCAGCTATGCATTTTTTCTGAGGTATGACTTCCATTTTTTTCTGCTATTTCTGGTTTCTCTGTTAATAGTCTTTTTGTCTCATAATTAACTATTTCTGTAGGGTTAAAGATCTCATCTCTGTTTCGCATACTTTTGACAGCTTCTGCTGGCTGTCTGTTTCTCATTTTCTGCAAATGGCTCTCTGAAATGTTCACATGATTCTTGTTTTGCCTTCATCAACTTTTGCTGTTTCTCTCTGTTGCAGTCTTTAGTTTATATTATATTCTTTTCTCTACAATTTATTCACTGTTGAAACAAATCTTTTTGCTTACTGATTGTTTTATTTTCTTGCAACACTAAGTAATATTTGTTTAAACTCTGTTTGTTGCCACACTTCCTGTTTCCATATTATTCCTCTCTAATAATAATTATATAACTCTTAGGGCGCTGCGTAGTCTCGAAGCATGGCGTCTGCCTCGAGTGCTAGAGTTCAATCCCCACTATGGACTGGGATTTTTTCATGTGTACTTGGACTGCAAGGAAATCCCTCTAGTCTCTGGGTAGTGAGATCGGACGCACCTGTGCATTGTTGCGCAAGAAAAAAAATCCCTTGGCGGTTGGAAATCGAAAAGAGTAGTCTAATGGCGCTGCCCGGGCGAAATTTTGAGCTAAAAATATATCCAAAGTATTTCAGGATCCTCGCTGATGCTACGGAGCCTGTGTACTGTGCTGCGCTTTTTGGGACTCAGACTTGAGTAAGATGAATAACGGAGCACTAATGGGTTACTATCCGTGTGCCATGACGTTGATCCGTTTTTCAAAAACCGCAACAACAACAAAACAAACAAAAAAAGAACTTAAAAATATAAACTGTTACGTCAGGAAATAACCTGATTATGGGGAGATAACTGTAACACAACAAAGACAATCAAGGTTTGTAATCAAATTTTTAAAAAGCCGGTCCTTTTGTCTACCTGTAAACAAAAAATATTATAAAACCCGTTACTTGCGTGTGTCTGTGTGTGTGTGTGTGTGTGTGTGTGTGTGTGTGCGCGCGCGTGTGTGTCTGTATGTGATTATTGTTTGTTTCCATACTGTGTGGGTGCTAAATGATGTTAAGGACTCTTTTAAAGCTACTGGATCCTTGATCATTCGGTGCTAGGTCCACAAATTTATCTAGATCACTCGCCACCAAATTGTGATAGCTTGATGTAAGAGGATCGACTTAATTGCACTGGGGTTTATCCCATATAGCTGAGTCTCTCTCCACAAGACCGCAAGCTGCCTGCCGAGGTCGTCGCACAGAGTACTATCCCCATAGCTCCAGCGATGATCCCCAGGATCTTCGTGAAAATTGTACCTGTAAACTGAACGACGCTGCCGTGAAACGGACCTACGACCTTTAGAGCGCGAGGTAAACGGTCTGACCACTTCGGCACCGAGACGCCTACTCGATGTTGACGTGGTCAACATAAAGATTGCGTCCTATATTTTTCTTGTGACATTTAGTTGTGTGCCTACTTTACAGTGAAACTATACTCATTAATATATGGGTTTGTTAACATATGACTTGTTATACATTTATGTGATCTATAATGCAATGACAATGACTTGGGACATGTTTTGTTTATATTTGATGGCAGCGAATTAAGGTAAATGATCAGTATAATTTTATTTTGTCTTTTATACGTCACAATAAAAAAAAGTAAAAAAGTAAAGATCCCTTTACACGCCTTTAGGCGCATCGGGCATATAGGAAGAGCACCCATATTTTTACAGACCAATCGGCACTCGGTGGGTAATGTGGTCAGCATTACGCCGGCCGTCTTTACTTTCCCAGGACAGCCCATCCTGGTACCCATTTGAGGCTGGGTCGATAGCTCGTAGCTTACTCCACCATTCCCTTCTATCTTGCAGAGTCTTTCCGAAGTCGTGGATTTTATTCAGTCCTACACCTCTGGCTTCTCTCGTCAACTTTCGTTTTAGGGTTTCTCATAGGCGTGCTCTTTTTATCGATCCACTTGCTTAAAATTGTTAGTGCCTGTTTGGCTTCTCCTCAGGATGTGCCCAATTTAGTGAAACCGTCTTTTATCTTTCTTTACATCACACAAGTGGTTGTCAAAACACTGATCTTATTGCTGTGCCTGTTTTTAAATGTATCCCATTTATTATGCGTCTACATTTTTAGGATTTGTTTTCGAATAAAATTAACTTTCGTTATGTCTTTATGGGTGCTTTTACTCTCCTTCTTAAAGTCCATAGCGTGTGGCGTTGATAGTCGTATCTATTCACAACCTTTTGTCTCGGGAACTTTCAATCAACTCTGACACACATGATCCTCCATGCCACGATGTCAAACTGCCCAGCATCTTTTCTCTCTGTCTCCCTCCGCCTCTCCTCCACTCCAACTTTCCCCCTGTCACGATGTACTTAAGTTTTATCCTTCTCATCATATGACAAAAGAATGCAGACTGTCTTTTTTTTTTTTTTTTTCATGTGGGAAGACAGTTCTCTCGGTGAGCAAGTTTTTTTTTTTTTTTTTTCAAGACGTCATTACTCTTTTTGTCTGTCTATGGTATTCTCATCTGTCGTCTATTAAACAACTTCTCCATTGCTTGCAAATAAGTTTTCACTAATTTACCAACTGTCCATGATTCATTTCCGTCTATCAAGATAGCTTTTAAGAATTATCTTTCTTGTCTCAGTTGAAAAAGACAGATCGCTTAAAATAATCTTCATTTTGTAAAATGCTGCATTTCCTTGAGCTATTATACACTAAATTTCTTTAATAGATTTTCCGTTTGATGTTTTCAAGGTACCTACGTATTAAATCATATCAACTTGCTTGAGGTTTGACACATTTACTTTGATGCTGCATTTTGGAGCGTCAGTTTTCTTTGTAATTATCATTACTTTGATTTTTCTGCTGTACAAACTAAGACCCTTGTTTTCACTTTCCGTTACAATTATATCCATCATTACTTGCAGTTATGTTTCATTTTCAGTGATCAAAACTATGTGGTCAGCATATTGCAGGATGTTAACAAAATGCCCACCAACACATATTCCTGGCATACTAAGTTTGGATCTAATTATACTGAAACTGGAGAACAAAAATTATAGTTTACAATTTGGTAAATGCTCTTTCAAGTTTCAAAAGCTTCCGTACCCTTGCCAGTGTTTGTTATAATTTCTTTGCATTACCTTGACAATTAAAATATCTGTATAAATCTGCAAAGTTAACTGTTTTTATTTGTTTGTAACTGGCGTGACGCCGATCTCATTTATTATTTGTGACCAATCTATTTGTCTTTTCATAACGTATCTGTAGCTTTTGATGTCTGTTCATTGAATTGTTTTCTGTACTGGTAATTGATGTTCTTATTTAGCACAACAGTATCAGCTGCAAAATCGACATCCTTCAGATTTGTGATCTTTACGCAGTCGATACCAGTATTTCCTACATCAGATCTTTTCATCACCAAAGTAATTATGTTCAATAACATGAGAAATCAAATACATTACTGTTTTACTCAAGTTTCAACTGGGGGTCGCCGTGGCCGAGCGGCTAGACGCTCGCCGCGGATCGGAAAGTCGTGGGTTCGCTCCCTGGCGGAGCCAGACTATTTTCAAAAATGACCTTGGCTCCCAGGTCGACCCAGCTTTGAGTGGGTACCGGGTGTAGTCCCGGGAAGTAGAGGCGGCCGGCGTGATGCTGACCACATCACCCATCTTGTGCCGATTGGTCTATAAAAATATAGGTCTAGCCCTATATGCCCTATACGCCTAAAGGCGTGGAAAAGGGTCCTTTACTTTACTCTTTTTACAAGTTTCAGCTGCAGACCAATCCCTGAGTCCATTATCTTTTTGAACAACACACTAAGCATTCTGCAACTACTCTCTCAAGCTTATGTCGCATGCAGCCTTTTCAGGCACACATCCAGTTTCTGCGTCACGTAAAAGTAAAGGACCCTTCTCCACGCCTTTAGGCCTATAGGGCATAGGTCTAGACCTATATTTTATAGACCAATCAGCACAAGATTGGTGATGTGGTCAGCATCACACCGGCCGCCTTTACTTCCTGTGACTGCACCGAGTAACCACTAAAGTCTGGGTTGACATGGGAGCCATGGTCATTTTCGAAAAAATTCCGGCTCTGCCAGGAAGCGAACCCAAGACATTCTGATCCACGGCGAGCTTCTAGCCGCTCCGCCACGGCGTCTTTTCCAGTTTCTGCTTTAGTTATGTTTTTTTAGTTTCTTTAATACAACATAAATTGCCAAAGGTTCCTCACGGTGAGTTCTCAACTGTCGAAGGCTAACGAAAAGTCTATGAAGATAAAAAGGACTTTTTGTACTGACAGATTATTCTAAAGTCTTAGGGTTATAATTTAATCTAAAGAGCTTCCTACAGGTCGAAACCCCGCTTAGGAATTCCGCTAAAATTTATCCGCTACCCTGATAATTCTACTGATACTCCGTGTTTACAGTCAGTAAGATTACAATTCACCTCCTCGCCTCTACCCCCTCCCCCTCACTCCCTTTCCTTCAAGCCAACTGATTTAGTTTTCTTCTGCCATACTCTTTTTTAATTATCCGCTATTGTATTATCCCCATCCCCTGATGCTGCAAATTTTGCTAAAGAACTGATAACCTTTAATTTCCCTGAAATTTATCTGCCCTACATTTATTGGTGTTGCCTTTTCATCATTGATCCTTGTAGATTATATCAATTTAAAGTATATTAGAGGTGTGCAGAGTGTGCAATCCCAGTCAGCACACAAAAAACATCTCATCCAAGCATATTCATACCCACTGTATGTTACATGTGCCAGACGTGGTCACTCACAACAAAACATTTTTAAAAAAAATTAGTAACCATAAACAAGTGTCTAAGAAAGGCTGTAGAAGTGACCAGAAGAGATCAAATCTAGACTTATATTTGTGCTTTATAGATTATACCAAAGCATTTGACAAAGTTAAACATGAGGAGATGATGCAAATCTTGAAAGGCATCAATGTAGATGGGAAGGATCTCAGAATAATTAAAAACATTTACACGAAACAAGTAGCAGCAATTAAAGTAGGGAAAATATTGGGTACGTTTGAACAGATAAAGCAAGGAGTAAGACAGGGATGTGTCTTATCCTAAGACCTCTCTACAAATAGTAAAGCAATTTTGAGGTCAATTAAACAAAAAGCAGGAATAAAAGTGGCAGGATAAAATATAAACAATTTGCGTTCTGGAGGCGAAGCAGTTTTGATAGCTGAATGGAGAATGCTAAGAAAGGACTTTTCTTGAATAATAAGAAAACAGTTATATCAAAGAAGAAGATAACACCATATTTTGATATCTCAATGGAAGGAAAAAAGCTTAACCAAGTCAATAAATTCAAATATCTGTGAACAATGATATAATCAGATGGAAAATGTGTGACAGACATTAAAAGCAGAATAGGTCAAACGAAGCCTGCATTTCAGAAAATAAAAAATACCTTATGCATGTTTAATGTCAGAAAGAGGGTGTTAAAATGTTGCATATAACCTCTTCTGCTGTATGGTAGCGAATCTTGGAATGTCAGTGAACAAATTAGGAAGAGTTTGAAAGCAACAGAGATGTGGTTTTTGAGACGAATGTTACGAATACCTTGGACGGCCAGAGTAACTAACAACGATTGTTTGAAAGAATCTAATGAAAGTAGATCTCTATATACAACAATAAGAAGAAGACAAACATTGTTCTTAAGCCACGTAATAAGAGGAAGGTGTATGCCGGCAGTTCTTCACCGATTGCTTTGAAATGTTGACACAATGCTGCAATATAATACGAGCATATTTTCATAAAATAGTGTCACATAAAGCACGAACTACATAGTTCCAGTGACGATCTCATCTGCATCTTGGTTTTGTTTTCCGACGATCCGATTCTTTTTCGTTGCTGCGTTCCGGAACTTTGACTGTTGACCTCAGAAATCTGCATAAACCTGTATTATATAATAAATTATTTCGAAGAGTTGTTGAAAGACCGTTTGGAAATGTAAAGATGTAATAAAAACATGTTAGCATTAATACTTGTGGGAATAAAAAGAGAGCTGTTGAAAGACTGTATGGGAACGAAAAGATATGGGAATGACAGATTACTGACTAGTGAGAACTGTCATCACAGCATTTCGGACAGATCCATAGCTTCTCAGATCTTTTTCTCGATAGCTCCACAAGCGGAAAAACCACTAATGGTGCCCGTTCGTTAGTGATTAATCAGACAACTCTTGCCCTGGTGCTGCAGGCTGCACTCCCAAATCCACCACCCTCGACACGATCTTCTTCGCGAAATGCATGTCCCATGGGATTAATGACATCACTACTGCACATCAAGGATACGTCACAGTAATCACCTTGACAGCAAGACTAATCGGCTCATAGAAGCAGCAGTGGTAGTAGTTACAGAATAGTAGTAGTTGTTGTTGTTGGCCAGGTGGTTACAGCGTCGGGCTGTCATGTGGGAGACTCGGGTTCGACCCCTAGTAAGCTGGTGTAGTTTTTCTGTCAGGGGTACATTTAAATATCCTAACCTGAACAGTCCGTGGCGACAGCACTAGCCATGCGGCTTTTCTGGCTCACGACCCCGTCTCTACACCGACCTCGACATGTGGTAAAACTCGCAGTAGTGGCGGTTTTTTCCTAAGTTGTTGTGGTGCTGGTGGTAGTATTAGTACTGGTGTTCGCTGGGTGATGTGGTAAATATTACACTAGCCGCATTTACTTCTAATTATAATTCCTACTACCCATTTGAGTCTGTGTGGACACGGATGCCAAAGTCGATTAAAAAATGTGTCATGAATTTCAAATCCTTCAGACAGAGAGAGAGAGAGAGAGAGAGAGAGAGAGAGAGAGAAAAGTAGTCGGTTGAGTGGGGCGAGGGGTAGGGGGGGGGGGGTGATGACATAAATTCTTAATTAAGAGATTTGAAAACATGATTTTACAGTTTTCATTTTTTTTTTATTATTTATATTTTAATAACGCAACCTCAGCTATTCTCTTTTTTTTTAGGCGGGGAGGGGGGGGGGGGGGGGGGGGGGGGGGGGGGGGGGGGGGGGGGGGTCAACGTACAGTAATAAACTTAAAAATAAAATACAAAAAGCATTCGGATATGATAAACAAATTTTTAAAAATGTTGTCTCAATAGTACACTTTGCATGACCACTCTTATATGTTCGTGTTCTTGAGTCGACAAACCAGACTATCTCTGTATCTGCGCAGACACTTATTGTGAAATATATTAGACATGTGTGCTTTCTATTTTCTTTCTTTTCTTTTGAGCCAGACTTGGCCAGAGAAAGGCATGGCTGGGTTCAGCTAGTCTACAGATAAATATTTATATAGGCCACAAGTTTCATTCAGATTGTATATTGTATTATGTAGCCTCTGACCTCTATGTCTTTACTTTGCTTCTATGAGTGACAGTCAGTGATTTTTATTCATCATTACAATGAATGTAAAGTTTTCTTACAATGTACTTTTGTGTGATACAGTAACACTGACTGACAAGTTTATCATTAGCTCAGAAATGCTTAATAGTTGCATAGTATTGAGACAATTCTGTATTTGTGACACAAGATTACCCAATCATTACTTTTCAGTAGGTTTGAGTATGTTCAGTTTACCAGCACACACCAATAGTCAGTCATGAATAAGAAGTTTTACAGTCAGTACAATCAGGGAGGTGAGGAAGAGATGAAAAACGTACACATTCTTGAGGGGTGAATAAGTAGAAAAAGATTAATGCCGTGAATCCTGCATACTAAAGCGCAAAGATAGTCGACTGTTCCTCTCACAGGAAGCCACAAAGAAGAACTGAAGTGGTTCTAAAAGAAATTAAACACAAAGGAAACATAAATCCGACAGCAGAAGACATCCGCCAACATTTTAACACCACTGTCAGAAGAGATAATTGGAGTTTACAACCGCTGGTACATTCAATGGGAAACCAACAAGAGAAAGGCATGGACAGAAGATCTCTTTAGACTTGCATCGTGTCAGGAGCATATACTAAAACATACGTTTATATATTCTGCGAGGGAGCAGGTACTCTGAAGAAAAATTATGTATTAGCAAGTCACATAAAGAAGCCGTCGGGGTGTGGTTGCCACAGTGGGTTCAAATCCCAAATGAGTTCGACTTTTTTTTTAATGACTTTGGCTCCCTAGTCAGTCCAGCCTTAAATGGGTACCTGGTAAATCTTGGAAAGTAAAGGCGGCCGGCAGGATGTTGACCATATCACCCATCGGGTGACGATTGGTCTGTAAAACATGTTTCGCACTATATGTCCAGTACACCCGAAGACGTGAAAATAATCCTATAAAGCGCAAATTAGTAATCATAGCATCAACAGAATTGGAAAGTGCTAACTGATTACAGTAATAATAATGATAATATTTATAAGCAAATTACTATACAAATTTGATATTTATATCATTCTTGTTTTGTCTCTGTGTATGTATTTCGGTCCGATACGTACGTACATACATACATACATACATACGCACATATATATTCACATATGAATTTCGAAACCACATCTGTCGAGCTTGGATTATCTTTTAGCCATTCTGGAGTACTTTATTCGACTGTAATAATATAATCACGTATAATCGTCGTAAGTAGCTTCTCAACAACATTGACACGTTAAGGTATAAACATTGAGGAGCTTACTCACTGCGTCATACATTTACACAAAATGGCATATATTGACTGGCTGTTTTTGATACAGATAAAATAAGTTGGGATACAACAGCCAATAGAGTCATGCCTATTCAAAACCTTCTGTCTTGTGTACTTTCAGTCAATAGCACAGATGATCTCCCTTGCTTTGATATCAAACTTCCCAACATCTGCTCTCTCTCTCTCTCTCTCTCTCTCTCTCTCTCTCTCTCTCTCTGTGTGTGTGTGTGTGTGTGTGTATGTGTGTGTGTATTCGCCTGCTTCTCTTCACATCCAATTTTACCACCGCCACGTACGATGTACTCAAGTTTTCGACTTCTCGTGACATGATCAAAGAATGTACTTCGTCTCCTTCTGATGCGGGCAGTCAGTTTTGTTCGTGAGTAAATTTTTTTGCCAGATATCTAAACTACTCTTTTATATCTGTCCAGATTTACCTCACAATTCGTTTAGAGAAATCACATCCACGTCACTTACACAAATGTTTTACACCGATCGGCCGACAGTCCATGGTTCACTTAAAAGGACACGCTAGACAACACAAAAGTGGACTGCTACTGCAACCTCACAAGGACTCGAACTTGTCATCTTTAAAATGACTACTGCATCTCGTCGCTTGTTCGTGTGTACTTCGACACTCGACCAGCTAATCATCATCATCATCATTATTTTTTGCGCAGGTCAGACGTCACATGGGACTGGTCGTTTTTCCCCCCTTACGGTCTATCCGTCACAATCTTTTCGAAATCATAATGAAATCCAGACTAGCACTTTCTCTTTTCTTTCATCAATACTGTAAAGTGCCTGCTTCCTCAGGCCATTTTTTTTACCATGTCAGTGCCTCTGTTGGTAATTCGCTGACCACTTATCCCCATGAAGTGCTCTATATCGCCTTTTTTGTCCTATAAATGTTGGCATCCACAGTTAATCTTTCATGGGTTTTCTTCAAATAGTTATCTAAAACGGGGCTGGCTGCTGCTGAAAACGAGTGCACAAATATCTCTAGAAATGTCCTCAAAAATAGAGACCTACGATGATGCAAGCAAAGTTTAGGTGAGATCCTTCACTATCAACATCAGGTGCCTTGCTGACTGGCGTTGGAGATCATGCCTCTCCATAAACTGCGGTGTCCTGTGCTGACACACCCCCATGCCATGCAACAAGACTGTCAAGTATCTTCTCTCGTTGTCTTCCACTATCCATCTTTTCACAGATATTTCTAGTGCTCACAAAATGTTTAATTTCTCCTCTTCCCATAACATGGCCGAAAAATGATGAATGTATCCTTCTGATGTCTGTGATAAGTTGCCTTCGGGCTCCCGCCTCTTTCAAAACTTCTTGTTGCTCCTTTTGGTCGTCCAAGGTATTTTAAGCATTCTTCTGTAAAACCACATCTCTGAGGCCTCAAAAAAATCGCTTGGCCTGTCTACTCATTGTCCAGGACACACAGCCATATGTTAAAACTGGATGTTTGTAGCAAGACTGTTTAAAATGTTTTAATTTGTATAGCTAGGTCTGAAGACATTCACTCACCGAGTACAAAGCGCGAACTTTGTAGTTTCATCAATTACCATGACAACCTCTGAAAAACTAACTGGCAAAGCGAACAGCGGGTTTCGATACCGAATTCAGGACCAGAACACCTGACAGATGGTTTAGCAACTTGACCAACCAGACATTTTGCTTTTTAAATTTTGTGCACAACGAATGTTGACTACAAAATCAGATTGCTATCTTTGGGAATATTGCTGGTGTTCACCGATGTGTTTACAGTGCGATTCTCATACCATCATCCGAAAACCAGCAAATAAATAGATTGCCTTGAAAATCGAGCCTAAATGTTCGTGGATCTTGAATTAATTCGCTAATCGGTTTAAGCCGCACGACCAAATATGTATCAACAGAAAGGGAAACGAATGATCGGTGAAATCACCAGGGGCCCTTTTCGAGCCATACATATATATTACCACCATAATGTGTTCTTTTTCCCACCAAACGGATATTAGTATATTTAATGAATATGTATTTCTTCGAATCTACCCCAGTTACCGATTCTATAAAACTTAGCTGAATCTAGTGACATGTTGCTATGAAACTTGGTTGAACCTAGCAACATGAATCTATAAATCTTAGTGAAACCTTTCGACATGTTGCTATGAAATTTAGATGAACCTCGCGACATGTAGCTATGAAGTTTGGTTGTATTTTGCCCCTAACGGGAACAGAAAATCTACAGCCTTATGGAGAATCCGAACCAGTCTCCCGCATGATATATCAGTGTCCTTAACTGTTCGGCCAGCTGGTCCAACAATACACACAACTTGCATGCACATTGAGACAGTAACTGTAATATATTTCTATATGCCTTGTAAACTAATAACCTGCACGATTTGATTGTTAGATATTGGGAAGTGATCGTATAGAAACTGTCACAGACTCTTTCTAAAATGAAAGTTCAAATTTGGAATGGGATTGATATTGCTGTTGAAAATTCTCTGTCTCGTCTCGAAATACACAACCAGATTTCATAGAATACTCCCACCCAATGTAGTCTTGACAAGAAAGTATCGAGTTTAACAAGAAAGTATCGAATTTAAGAGCCAAGACGCTCATACGACGTTGGAACTTGCAGTGACTCGGATCGTATTTAGTTTTTCTGTACATCAAACGACGAAAAGTATTGATAAAGATTAACGGTCAGCAATTACACTTAAGTTATCGAATATTTGGATGCGGTGTGCGCTGTGGTGTTAATAGAATACTGAAATTGTGTTACTATTTTAATAATGCATAATAATATCCCCCCCCCCCCCCCACTTATTTTGTCAATGGGAAGAAAAAGGATGGGGGGGGGGCATTTTCACCACACACAAGTTTAAATGGAATTTATAAGTGGCCGGCGGGTGGTTGGGGGGGGGGGGGGGGTTGGGTTAGATTAGGTAGCTACAGTATTTGTGAGGATTTACGCTCCACATGTTTACAACTAGTTGGTAAAGTTTTGCATTTACCCCCGCCTTATAGGTCGATCTCTAGTTTCAAGATGTTTAGGCTTAACAACTCGACACGTGCCGTATTTGATATAATTTGCCATGGTAGACGCAATCTCGATTATAACTCAACGCAGTTTGTATATATTGTTATATCCAAATTCACAGCATGCATCAGCAAATGCTGACAGCAAACATTGCAGCTCCTGCTCTGAGTGGGTTATTGCTGCATCATCTGCAAACAGCAGCTCTATGATAAATACTTTTCTTATCTTCGCTTTGGTCTTCAGCCTACGAGCAGTGTAAAGGCAGTTGTCAGTTTAAGAATGGATGCATGTACCACCCTCCTGACCTTAAAAGGCATGTTCCAAAAAAGTGCAAAGTATATTCCAAAGATGGTAGGAGCACCTTCACATCAATGCTTTATTACTAACACCTCCGATGTTACACCATCAAAGTTAATCGCACCTTTCATACCTCTGTTGAACGAAGGATAGAACGACTTGGCGTGAGTTGGTTGAGGGCTTATGCTCCATTGGGGGATAGAAAGGTTGAAGAGAAGAGGGTAGGTGGTTATCCAATCTTTTCCAGACTTTTCGACAAACCACATCAAATGCCTTAGTAAGATCAATATAAGCAACATACAGTGCTTGATTTTGTTGACAGCATGTTTTTCTGCAACTGTTGTAATGAGAATATCATATCAGTGGTAGATCATTTACCACGAAAGCTACACGGTGACTCTGGGTAAACCTGGCCTTCTTGGATCTGCAGTCTTCGCAGAACAATTCTTTGGCAAGAATTTTTCCAACAGTACACAACAGTGATATTACCCTGTAGTTATTGCAGTCACTCCGATCACCCTTGTTCTTGCAAAAGTTATGATGCTTGAGTCTTTGAAGTCTAGCGGAACCTATCCCTTTCGCCAGCAGAGTGTTATTAGCTGATGAATATGTGTGGTTAGAATACTTTCCCACCCCTGATGATCTCATTAGGAATTGCCTTTGCCTGCGGCTTTTCCCGCAACAAGTTCATCAATAGCAATCCTCATGTCTACAGTTGTATCCGGGTAGTCAAGAGTTGATAGCGTCTTCATGGCATTAAGAGCACCATCTGTTAGGTTGGTATCAACTGAATACAGCTCTAGATAATGTTCCACTTATTTATCTAGCTGCTTCTTCTTATCAATAATAACCTCCTCATTCAAGTTAGCTGGGCCGATGGCCTTCTTTATCCCCTCATACACGCCTCTAACATGACCACTACTGCTAGCATTTTGAATGCTTGAAAAAAAAGGATTCAGCAGTCTTTGGCACATTGTCTAGCTAACTTTTGCAAAAGATTTCTAGCTTCTCTCAATTCACCGAGGGTGTTCTTTGTTGTTCTTTCCTTGTTTCTGATGAGTATTAACTTGTTGCTGTCAATTAAGGGTTGGAGTGTCTGACTATGTGCTTTAAACCAGCCCATATTTCTATATTCTGTAATCCCATTGACTGATGCAGCTGTTTTGTAGTCTCCTTAATTGGATCCCATTTTAGGCGTATTGCAGAGTTATCCTGGTTATCAGTCAGTGAAAGCAGATGCTTTCACTGACTGATAACCAGGATAACTCTGCCTGAAAATTCATTTTGGTTTCATCCGAACTCTTGTAGCAACAAGGGAATGGTCAGTATTAGTCAGCACTGTGGTAGCTGCGAGTTAGTGATACACAGTTCAAGTGCTGTCTCCTTTTGAGAATAAGGTTAAGCTGGTGCCAGTGTGGCCAGATCTTGGATGCTTCCATTACATTTTGTGGCGGTTTTTTGTTTTGAAAAAGGAGTTATTGATGCAGAGGTTCCTTCTAGGGCAAAAATCCAATAGTGTCAGCCCATATTCATTTATGTGACCAACATTATATTTCTCAAGACAAACTGGCCATCAGTTTGATCCGATCCCACGCGAGCATTTAAATCACCAAGTATGTAGATGCCATTAGATTTAGAAATTGCTTTTTTTCCTGCATTGTCCAGTTCCTCATAAAAAGGATCCTTAGCGTCCTCTGTTGACGTTAGAATGGGCGTATTTGCAGTAACAAGGTTGATAAAACTGCTTGAGGTAGACAATCGTAGCGATAATAGTCTGTCGTTTCCTTTAGCTGGACACCACTGATCACTGTAGTGAATTCTTTGCTGAAAAGCCCACTCCATACTTCCGGATTTCTTCCTGACCTCTGCCTTTCCAGACAAACGTAGAATTATTTCTCTAATGGGCCCATCTTCTGGCAGGTGTGTTTCCTGTAAGCCAGCATTATATATGTCAAGTTGACTGAGTTTAGCATCAATGATAGCTGTTTTTACACATCACTAATGTTTTCCAGATCAGTGGAAAACCCGAGACACATGGTCCTCACTTTCTAAGAACCAAGTCGAAGCTTGGATTATATTGTATTTTATCGCCTGGTACATTGGTTTTACAGCCTTCGATTCGGATTTTTTCCTAGCTCCAAGCACATATTGAAGCATACAGCCTGTGGCGGATCAACACCTTACTGGCTGGGGGCTGCCCAGCTTGAGGCGGGGGGTAGTTGATCAGTGACACTTGAAGATGTATTCCCCCGTCAGAGGCCAGCCGCGGCGCCCTCGTTCTACGCCAACCGACAAGAACTTATAACTCGTTACTGCTGCCTCTCGATTTGTTTCTGATACCAATTACGTCCTGGGATGAAGTTCGTCCTCTCCATAGCACAAAGCCCGGATCAGAAGAGCAGTGCCCTATCTGTCCACCTGTCAGAGCTTTCCTCCCGGACCAGCTGCCAGCTAAGGCCGAGGGCCTGGTCTGCCCTACTGTAACATAAAGTTTTAAGGTTGCATTTTCTCTTCCTAGGATAAGGCTAGCGTCCTTGCCAGTGTGTTCCTCCGCCTGAAGCCGTTGGCACAATATGGGATGTCAGAATTCGTATACGCCGCCCAACATTCGGCGTAGCAGAAGACAGTTATTACCGGCCACTGTTAAATGGTAGCTCAGACAAATCTGACCAAAATGATCTTCCATGACATGATGGCAAACTGCGCACCCGGTCTCCCTGTACCTCTTTTACTCTGCAACTTTCACAATGTCACGATGTACTCCAGTTTTCCCCTTTTCATAACACGACCAAAACTGCAGATCTTCTCCTTCTGGTGTGGGCAATACGTTCTCTTCGTGACTCAGCTTGTTTTTTCCATGACATCTTCATTACTTACTTTGTCTATCCATGGAATTCTCATTATTCGTTTACAAAAATCATATCTATCCAGCATCCAAATAATTTTTCACTACTCAACCATGATTTACTTCCCTATTTTGGAACAGGATTCATATAGCTGTTGAAAATTCTCTTTCTTGTCTCAAAATATAAAACCAGATTGCATTGAATACTCCAACCCTTTGCACACACACACACACACACACACACACACACAGAGAGAGAGAGAGAGAGAGAGAGAGAGAGAGAGAGAAATACACACACATTTACAAAAATTTGTCGTGAATATGCAAATAATCATCCATATCTACATACACATTATAAACATGTACTCATCTTGTCTCACTAGCTAGACTCCACATGTCGTTTGCGTACATTACATGTAAAAAAACACGCTCAGCTCGCTGCAGTCGTTTATACGATGCGCCTATTCGTGAAGTCAAATGATATATATGATGATTAACTTGTGATCTCTTGGTAATGGGATTTCATTTCCGCGCCAAGCCAGACAAAATTTGAAGTCAAATGTTAATTATGCATGAGCAAGTTTTTGAATCTCGTAGAACTACTTATTGATACCGATACACTACTGCATATAAAATGGATAATGCTGTCTCATTGTAGGTTTCTACTGGGTTGATAGTTCTAATTTTCAGACAAAATGCAAGGCAAGCACATGGACTGCCCGCGGTTGCCGCGGTAGTGGAAATTCTACAATTGACTCATGACAGTTCTCATTGGAAAGAAGGGATTACCTACATATATTGCTCTGTTTTAAGACGGCGAAAAAAGGACTGGGTGTTTATTACAGAAGCAAATGGATGAGGCTTAATGCGAGAAACGCTAGCATATGATTTAAGGTTCAGTTTGAGAAATAGATTTGAGTTGTCCCTGCAAGTTTTCATTGGTTTGATAACCAGCAGCACAGACATGATAGTAACGGACTTACAGAGCATGTTGAGAAGTGTTTAAACAGTCACATTACGTGCAGAGTGACCTGGACCGCATGGGAGATCGTTGTAAAAACAATATCTGGATTATTTTTCCAGAACGTGCCGGTGTGTCGGCAAGCAAACGTGCAAACAAGCCTACTGGTTCTGCACCACTGGATGCTTGACAATGCAGCGGTTATAAGTGAAATTTCGGAACACGATAACAAAAGTGGAGAAAGGCATTTATCATTATGGTATAGAACAATCATGAAACAGACTGACCACAAGATGTAGGCGACACTGAGCACTCAGAGACAAGATAGGGGAACCAATGATTATTGGATTGCAGGCGGCGCCACTGATGTTGGAACTTTTGCTGACTGCTGAAGCATAGGTACAGAGCCCTCGTGAGAATGCGCCTAGTGCTATTATATCGATATTTAACTCGAATTAACTGATCGCTAAAAAATTCAACACACAAATAGAGCCTGTTCAGTTAAAATGAAAAAGATTTAAAAAAAAAAAACGTTTTCAAGAAGCTTTGATTACTAGGTCGTCGTCATCATCATCACCGTCATCACTTTTGCCTTTGATAGGTGTGAGAAGGGACAGTTTGCGATCCATTGATTGATTGGTAGCAATAGCCATTGTCATTTAATGTACGCTTTAGGAAGTCTTTTAATATCAGCAGTCCACCATCTCTCAGGGCGACCTCGCGTTTTCATATCAGATTTGTTCCTGTTCAGCGCCCTGTTGCTAGTTGTGGCTGATGACTTAACCATTTGATCTTCTGTTTCTTAAATGAAATTGTTTTGTTAGCACAGTCTATCTCATAGTATCATGTCTCATTTGTCTTGGATAGTCAAGTGGGCGGCTTTTCTCAGACATCTCATTTCATTGGTCATAATTTTACGTAGGCTAGCCTCTGATAATGTCCTACTTGTGGCACTGGTAGCACAGTGCTGGTATGATTCTGCTGTTTTTAATCTGTTTTTCTGTTTCTTGGTGGTCATACTTGTCGTGAGATGAGCAGCCACCATACACAGCGGACGAGTCGGGACCTGATATCCCTCGCGCTCAGCAAAATTTAAAACTTAGACCCGTCCAGAAGGGTATATAGTCCCTTATATTGATCTATACCTTTATCAGGTAATATTCGTTTCTAGACTTTCCAGTTGCTTTGATAAGTCTTCATTTTCAAACTTGCAACTGTAGGTTGGCGAATTCTGGTATTTTTTTATAAAATTCCTGTAAACCAGATTACTCCTTGTTCATGAATCCAGGGAACTTCTTTCCTAGTGACGCTAAGCGTAGTTTGAATCGGGCATTTTTCTGCCTGACTGCCTAGAAGAACAGATGTTCTAAACGGGGCCTTGTACATCTATGCTTTGAGGAGGCGGCCTTTGGTGTCTTGGACATTTCCTAAGCTTGGGTAAGTTTATTATAGTTTACGAGTACCATAATTGATGTCTTTTTAAAGTTGGCTACTGCTGCAGAGAAGGCAGAGTTAGCTATATGATCGCACAGAGTTCGACCGTTCCTGATGTCCAGAGATTGGGCTCCGAACATTAAACCTTTCCCTGTGCAGACTAAATAGTTTGTGCTCTACATAACCCACACCATTTGTAAAGATATTAAACCCTACAAGTAATTATTCTATAACCAAACGTAGGATTTGTATCGACTAATAGACACAGGTAAACTGGGTCATCTTTGGCCGGCTTGTTGCTGTGACAAAAGCAAGCTTGGCGCTATGGGTAAAAGGTTAAATTTAGCACAACAAAGTGTGTACGGTAAACAGACGGGGGATGGTATAAAAAATATATATGAGAGAGAGATGGGATGTGTGTCTACAAGTGCAGGTGGGCGAGGAGAGTTGATGTTCTCTGTTTCATAGTCTATTTGTCTCCACTCTGGCACTCATCTCCTGTCACTGTTACTGACTGAACAATAGAGATGATATGTAGAGACTTACACTGTCTCATTATCCCCAAAGCTGTCCTCTGAATGATTACTAATGTGGATGTTGATAAACTGAGCTTGACATGTAACCCCTGAGATGACTACTAATTCTGAGTTCCTTCTTGATACAGGATGATATCTCCTTGGAGGTCAGGCAGTGAATCAGCAGTCCACAAAACCACCTACAAGAAAGTCACCTATGTCTAAGCCAGTGGTGGGCATCAGATGGTGAACCTAACTGTGGTCATCGAGTAATGAAATCCTCCAGTTAGTCTACAGACAACAGTATGGGTGTTGTACCTATACCATCAATTATCCGGCAGTTTGTTTGTGCCTCAAGTGTTTTACTGGGTACCTGAGATCCTCTCCAGGAGCTTGGATGTATCTCCAGTGTTCGAGTGTCTAGTGTGGGACTGTCTTGAACATAACAACAGAGTGACTGAACATCCGGCCAGTTCAAGAAACCAGAGATTCAGATAAGTGTGGGCGATAATGGGTTTATTGCCAGGCTTCACTATTAAATGTTCACATTCATCATAAGGATGATTTAGGCAGACTCTGGAACATTCATACACGCGCAGTCAGATCTAGTTGAAGTTTTGGTCCTTCATATCACTCTGGGTTCTTGAAGTTCTTTGCTGATTCTTATATAATGTGTGTGTTACACTTATTACAGTATTTCTAAGGTTTCACTATTGACTGGAGTGTCACTCATTCATTGTTCTTGGATGTCTAAAATACATGTATGTTCAATTAATGATATTTATCTGTGTTAACATGGTTATGATAGTATGCTATCATAACCTGGGAGTTATCTTTTTATAGTAGTGGGGGTGTCCAGCCAAGTGTGCCTAGGAATATTATATATTTTGTAGTGCCAAAACTTGAGTTGCCCTACTCCTGAAATAATTTGAGCGTATAATGGCCTCGGGGCATCCCTTTGACCAATACGAGCCAACGACTCAACATAATTAATTCAGAGTGCTGTTGGTTCTTAAGGAGAATTCCTTAAATCAGACACGCGACAGGAGCGATATGTGACAGAACACACATCCTCTTGACAATACTCATATTTCGATATCTTTCTAACGGCGTCAGTTGATATAAAGGTGGCTAGCTGGCAACCTGATTTTATTTCCCGATCTATTACCGGATGATTTTTCTCCATGTACGAACAGTAGCATTATAGGAAAGAAAGATGAACTAGATCAGACATTGGATCAAGGATATGTGCGCAGACATTGCAAGTGACTTGATATAGAAAAGTTAGTTTTGTTTTGATGAGAGATGTCACTGAACATCAGAAAGGAAATATCTTGTTCTGCAGCAAACAGAGTGTAAGGAAGATGGTAGTGGAAACATTAGCGCACGAAATAGCTCTGCAGTCGCATTCAATAATTGGTTTGTCTGTGATTTGTAAGTTGCGTTGTCCTATATCGATAACTCAATGGGCCATCTGGTATCTGCTGTGTTCGGCCACCGTGCCCTCAGGACTTGTTTTGCCATCGACAAGATGAGTTCTTCTTGTGAAGGATGGAAAGATATATGGCTGGTGTTTGTTTTTACTCCACAAAAACTCACGTAGATAGGACATTGATGTTTGTGCGGTACGACTGTTGTACTTATTTGTTTGCTGACTTGTTCGTTTGTTTTATTTTTTACCATTGTGTGTCATTACTGTCTGAATGTACCGCTATTTAGGGCGGTGTATGACATTTCAAACACATAATGTTGCATCAGAACAGAATTTCAAGTAAAGTACAGGGTTTTACAAAATGGTGGATACACTTTTACTCGTGAATATTTCCTTGAATAAATATTACATATTAATAATAAACACAACAGACAGAGGGTAGGGGACGGGGGGGGGGGGGTATAAAGTTATACTTACAAAAGAGGTTATAGATGCTCAGTATGTCTGCCGTCTGCTGCTCGGAGGCCTTCTTAGTCATAACTGAACTCAAGAATCATTGGTAACAGGAGCATGCGCACTCGAGTGGTTGGCTACACAGATGGACTCCAGCGGTAGCATAGGAAACTTTAGACCTTCCCCTCTCTCTTGTATGTATGTTATTATTATGTAATGTATATTCAAGGAAATATAGATAAATAAAAGTGTATCCATCATTTCGAATATACCTGCCTTTTGTCAAACGATTGACAGATTGTTGCATTCAAATTAGAAAACGGCACTTAGTGTCAGAGCTGGTGTCTCCTTTACCACTTAACTAAGTAGTTCCCTGGTATCAAAATATCGCGTGTTCGATTTCTGACTCATTATTAACTTCTCAAGTGCCAGTGCCCTGTAGACCCTTTTCTGCATTGCTGCAACTACAGAGTTTTTCTTTCCTCGGGGCTCTAGCAGGGAACTTATCTCTGTGAGGACAGACTTGACAATATGGGATTAAACCTGGCAAAATCAATCTATATAGCCTTTACACACAGTGCCAGGCTACTGTTGAACATGAGTTGCATATTTCTTCTTTCTCGTCATCATGTTCCTCTTTCCTCTTTAGCTTCCTCCTTCTTCCCCTCATTCTTTCCCGCCTTCTTCTCCACTCTCTTCTCCTCCTTCTCCCTCTTCTCCTCCTTCTCCCTCTCCTTCTCACTCTCCTTGTTATTATTTGTATTATTAGTATCATAATTTTTTCACTTTATGACGATGAAATATACAAGATCCGACAATTAAGTAATGAGACTGATTTTATGATGGCCAAGAAAAAAAAATGCCATCTATGAAACAAAGCATTGAATCTAAAGAGGCAACCTTCGTCTATGATCTGGCACCTTTTCATAACCGCCCAAAGGGCAGACAACAAACAAGCCGCCATTCTGTGCATTGTTACAAACATCGAGCAAAAAGCTAACATTAAATTATGTTTTAAATTAAGAAAAGCGCCGGTGAGATAGTTAATTTGATGCGACAGGTTTATGGGGTTAATTGGTTATCTCGTGCACAGATTTTCAGGTGGTATTCACGATTCAAAAGTGGTGTGGAAATGATTACTAATGCAACTAGATTTGAAAGCCCAATTTTTGCTTGTAATGATGAACTCATTGCAAAAGTCAGAGAACGGATACAAGAAGATCGCTGTTTTACTGTCAGACCGATGGCAGATAAACCTGGTGTTAATAGAGAGACCGTTCGTAACATTTTAGTGCATGATTTTGGCAAGAAAAAAGTAGCTTGCATGTTTGTCTAATGACCAAAAACATCAGCGGGTTGAGTACCTAAGAGACATCATCAAAACAGGAATACATTTTTGACCAAAAACAAGTATGTGTTCTCAACCATCCACCCTATTCCCTAGATTTGTCTCCTTGTGATTATTTTCTATTCCCAAAATTAAAGTTACCATTAAAAGGACGCTTCTTTGACGAGATTCATTACATCCAAAGGGCTGTAACGTCGACTTTAAGAGCCATAGCAACAGAAGAACTACAGAGGTCGTTCCAGTGTTTGTTAGATCGTGCTATTCACTGTATCAATACACAAGAGATTTCTTAGAATAAAACACATGTTAACTCTTCAAATCTTGATTATTTTAATTGTTATGGAATTCGTCTCTACCTAATTGTCGGACCTTGTAGTTATCTACTAGCTGGCGATCTACCTAATTGTCGGACCTTGTAGTTATCTACTAGCTGGCGATCTACCCAATTGTCGGACCTTGTAGTTATCTACTAGCTGGCGATCTACCCAATTGTCGGACCTTGTAGTTATCTACTAGCTGGCGATCTACCTAATTGTCGGACCTTGTAGTTATCTACTAGCTGGCGATCTACCCAATTGTCGGACCTTGTAGTTATCTACTAGCTGGCGATCTACCCAATTGTCGGACCTTGTAGTTATCTACTAGCTGGCGATCTACCTAATTGTCGGACCTTGTAGTTATCTACTAGCTGGCGATCTACCTAATTGTCGGACCTTGTAGTTATCTACTAGCTGGCGATCTACCTAATTGTCGGACCTTGTAGTTATCTACTACCTGGCGACACTTTCCTCTTTTACGAGCTTCCGCAAATAAACTCTTGCAAACTAATCCAAAAATCATTCCATCCTAATGATCTCTTGTTCGTATGTTTGTTTTTTTTTTTTTTTTTGTTTTTTTTTTCGACACTTGTATATAATCCTAATTATATTTTAAAGAATTCTCTAAATGTGTGTCCTATCCAACGCCGCCGTCTGTTAAGTTTTCTTTCAAATTAACGAATTAACTAGTGTGTTGCTTGTCTGTAAACCGTTGTAGTCTTTCTGCATTGTGGAGCAATGTCTGTTGGTTGACATCACCGCCTAGCCAGAAATTTTCGTCTACATTTGAAAATTTAGTTCTCCCTCTACTTTTTAAATTTAGTTTAACATTTGCTTTTTTCCAGCAATGTCTGAACAGGCGTTGCTTATCCTGTGTTTCCTTGACAATATTGTTAAGAGACTTTTCTCTCTGTCTTTGCATTTTGTGTTTCTAACGTCTCCCATATTAACAAGATTTGTAGGAGCCGACACAGAAGATCAGAAGACTGCTTCAGACATGTCTGTTGAAACTGACGGACCATGTAAGTAGATTTTCGCGGGCTCACAAAATCAATGCAAAGTGTAAGATGTTAAAAGGAACAAGCCTGTTTAAAGTGCGAGCTTTTAGATACGATGAGATAAAGAGCTTTTAAGTAAAGGCCCCTTTTTTGCGCCGGTGCATATATTGCTTGATTGATGTTTTATAGACATCGCTGAAACGATGTGGTCAAAATTACTCCGACACCCTTGACTTCTTGAGACATTTTGAGTGTCCATTTTAAGTCATAATTTGGTCATTAAGTCAAAACATAGACTTGTGTAGAGTCATAATCAGATTGAGCCTGCAGTGCAGAGAGTGGCCAGCAGGTACCACGGAAAGGAGGCGGAGGCGGTCACTGCAGCTCAGCTTTCCGCTGGCTAGAGAACACGACACACTCACACACACACACACACACACACACACACACACCCACATACACACGCACATACACACGCACACTTGCACTCACACACACACACACGCACATACACACGCACATACACACGCACACTTGCACTCACACACACCCACATACACACACACACACACACTCACACGCTCATCGTGATTGTAACAAACTTAGTTAGCATGCTGAGAAGGGGAGGACAGGCATACTTCGTGCAGAGTGGCATGCTTTACTAACCAGGTCACTTCCCTGGATCTTTCCTCCGGTTTTGCTGGTATGTTAGGAAATGAACAGGCGGACATATTGGCTGGCTCTGCACAATTTGGTGGAATTGATGAATGATAGTGCAGATGTGGTTAAAAGCTTATGGCAGCACATGTACAGTTCGAAACAGCAAATTCATCCATTCATCATCACAGTTTGGTGCGAGTGATGCGGCGAGCAGTGACAAGGGGATCTTCCCGACATTCACCGCTCAGAGGAAAGGCAAGACAGACATATTAGCAGACTTCTTCTGGCACCACTATTATAAAACTTTGTGCTGGCTGCTGAAGATGGTGACGGGGTGCTTATGTGAATGCACCGAGTGCTGTGATGTTGGTTCTTGAATCAGCTCAGCTCAACTCAGCAGGGTGCTTAATAGCTAAATTCCAAAAGAAGATACAGGCATTGGAAATGCGATCTTTCCGAAAACTTCTTGTCTTATTAAACAGAGACCGTATCACGAAAGAAGGACAACGTTCGCCTTATAACTATCCAGCAAATTTGCAACAATGAACCTGTTTTAACTGCGGTGAAGAGGCAGCAAATGTAATGGTACGAGCAGGTAACAAGATATAACGGCCTGTCAAAAATAGTACTACAGGACTCAGCAAAGGGGAAGAGAAGAGAAGGCCCATCAACAAAGACCTTAATAGACACATTGACTGACTGGACAGGCCTTAGGCATGCAAACATGAAGTCCATCGCATCTGACCCTAGGGGGGTGGGGGGGGGGCTGATCAGTCAACAGCAGATAATGACCCAACGATAAGCAGTATTACGGGAGGATGATCATTGTTATAATATGTATGGTTATAAAAAGATAATATGCTTTATTATTAATATCAATTGCAATTTTAAAGATGAGTATTTGGAAGAGCAGAATGTGAGACAGGCCTGTGTGCCAAATTTATTTGTGATGCTATGAAAATGAAGTTTGTTAGTCTCTTTCTCTCTCTCTCTCTCTCTCTCTCTCTCTCTCTCTCTCTCTCTCTCTCTCTCTCTCTCTCTGTGTGTGTGTGTGTGTGTTTGTGTGTGTATGTGTGCGTGTGTGTGGTTCGCTTGCGAGTAAAGGACCGGTTTCAGGCACTGGTTACATTCTGGCAAGCCTATATTATATACAGTCCTTGTGCATCCAACGTGTGACATGGTCAGCCTTCTAAGACAGTGTCTACTTCATGTGGTGTGTCCTAGTAGTGCGTATTTTAGAGTGAATTAACGTGGTAAACCAAACACGTTTCTTTTTTATCTGCATCTTAGCTAATTCCAACCCACCATTGCTAGTCACTGAGACACTGCGGCTTTCTTGCTCACTTATCAGCCCTCCTTTCATTTCCCTTCTACTCGTATGCAGAACATGTGTGTTTGATTGCTTTAAGTTCCACAAAATACGATCTCTTTATTTGTATGTCGTTTCAACTTTCCATTCTCTCTCTCGGGTAGGTTTCTACTCTCTCTCTCTCTCTCTCTCTCTCTCTCTCTCTCTCTCTCTCTCTCTCTCTCTCTCTCTCTCTCTCTCTCTGTATATATATATATATATATATATATATATATATATATATATATATATAGAACTACAGTCCTGGAGACAGCAATTACGAACAAATAGTAATATATATATATATATATATATATATATATATATATATATATAGAGAGAGAGAGAGAGAGAGAGAGAGAGAGAGGAAGTTTAATGTATTATTTAACCTTGATATCTTCCCTGGCTGCCCAGTGCATTGTTTCTCATAGAACCAAATATCAGTCAGTCATCACCCTACAGTAAATGCCTTGTCTATTTATAAAACAAATGAAAGTTGCAGATGGTATTTCCAATGCATTAAGGTCGTTAATTCTTTTCTTTTTCATCATCCAATGGGTTATATGGATGAAATAACGACATCGGTCTATTGGAAAGACATTCAGTCACGAGTGTGGAGCGAATCTCGTTAACCAAGGGGAGATATGTCGTGTTTATATAGGCATTCATTCCCATCCCGACTCAGACAATCATCGGCACGTGACAGGTAATACGGCAGATCTGTTAACCACGTCTTAACCTGTCCCCTGGCAGACGGTTCTTTCCACATTGATGCAAATCGGCATATTTGTGGGCGTCATTTATTTGGGATCTGGGTGAAAGTGATGACGAAAAGAATAAGCGGTAGAAAAGCGAATGGGTGCAGGATATAATAGGCGAATAGATGAGGAGAAAAGCAAACAGTGAAAGAAAAAAAGTATAATAATAAGGAAGGACAGAAAAGTATTAAATAAGAAATTCCAGTATTAAAACTGGTATTATTTATATTGAAACTATGAAACTATCAGGCAAATTGTGGGAACGACACCTTGTACTAGATTCATCGAGAAACAGCAGATTAAGTAGTTTGGCCATCTTGTTAGAATGCAGCAAGATCAAATACCATCACAAGCACTACATCTCAGAAGATCAACTACAAGAGCAATAGGAAGGCCGCAGAAAACATGGGTCGACAACATTAAAGACACGCTACGCCTTCACGGCATGACAATAGCCAGTGGCAGCCAACGTGCACTGGATCACAAATTACTCCTCCCCACGTCGCTTAACGGCAGAAGTGATTTGTGATGATGATGATGATGATGATTTATATAAGTCATTTCTAAGATTAGTTTTGCACTCGTTTTATTGTCCTCACGAAATTTTAAACAAACGGCATAGAATAAAATAAAATAAACGAATTTCAATTAACCTTAGTGATACATTGAAAAAAAAGAAACTACGACCACATCACTTATACTGTATTTAATTCAGTTGTCTTGTCCTGTAGTTTTGTAATAAATGTTTCCAGCGGTGCAGCCCCTGCCTTGTCAGGTCTTCCTGTTGCTTCTTAACTGTCAGAGATAGCAATACAATCTCACGTGTTAAACGGGGCTTACATTGATTTGTACATGTGTGATTCTCATCCTTGAGATGTTAATCCAGCGAACTACAGTCCTGGATAGACCAACTACGAAGTATCTCTCAAAACCTCCTGCATTACATCACGGAAGCGCTAAAGGAAGCAACATAAACCCACACCTACACAGGAGACCAAAAAGAAGCTGACCCAGGTAACACATTCAGACAGCGAAAGCAAATAGTGAAGAAAAACACTGTTGGGAAAAGAGCCAAATAACCGCAAACTTCATGCAGACCAAAAGGAAAAACACAACATCAAACACTATAATTATAACTTTTAAAATGCAGGTTGAAGAGGGTCATTTTATAGGGGGGAAAGTGATGTCCGCAAAATTATAATCATCTGTCGTCCCAATATAGGACGTAGTTTTTTTTAATTATTTCAAAGCCCCAATTACCTAAATGTTGAATGGGCTTTCTGTTACCTTTTCCCGATTGATTCTTATTTGCATAGTGTTTATCGTTTAGTGGATGACCTAGTGGGGTTGAACTGCATTATGTCCGCATTCATTGTTTGGCATATTCTGTTGTATCTGGTCACGTGCATACTGTAGGCTTTCATCAATATATAAAGCACGAAAATGAACAATTTCGAACAAAATATGCCAAAAAATGTAGATAATAGTTCGGCTGGAGCAACTCAGCACGGAAATCTTATATTAATCACGCGATCGGTTTGTTCGAATAATGCAGGACTGCCTCAATCAATGAGGTACCGTCTCCACAATGAAGGTTGGCTGCAATGGATCTCCGACAAGCCCTGTCTCTTGCCCTTGATGTACACTCACTCATACTGCTATTCGTCCATCTCTTGATGTTATCCTCCCACTTGTAACGCTGTCTGCCTCTTGCTCGCCTACCTTGAACCTTTCCCTCTAGGATGATCTTTACAACACTGTTATGTCTTTTAATGTGGCCAAAATATTTTAGTTGTCTCTTTTTTATTTCACCTAGCAACTCTCTTTTCATTTCCAATTTCCCCAGTACCTCTGTATTTGATAGCTTTTGTTTCAATGAAATACGACCTAATCTTCTGTGTATCCACATCTCCAAAGAATTGATACGATTTTCCAGTTGTTTGTTCATTATCCATGTCTCTGTGCCATACAGTAAGGTTGAGAATACATAACATTTGACAAATCTAATTTGTAATGTATTGCTTATTTCTCTTGATGTCAGTAACTTTTGCATGTTGTTGAAAATTTTTTTAGCCATCCCTATAATTTTCTTGACTTCTGTTTCACTTCTGCCGTCACATGTTATTACTTGTCCAAGATAAAAGAAATTTTTAACTTGTTCCAATTTCACCACGGACTGCCTAGTCAACACATTACCCTCAGCGAACCTCAAAACTCACCTGTTCTATGTATAGTAAACGCTCGTAAAGCTCACCGTCTATCACTCACGTATATATAGTCTTGAAAAGACTAACTGCGGAGAAATTAGACTCTTTCCCCTTACATTTGATGTGTGTCCCTGCCGTGATCCTCTTTAATGTGGTGTGTGTTTAACCATTTTTGAATGTTCTTGTACTAACTTACAGTGCAATTCTTGGATTCAACCAGGCTTTTTACAATTGTAAATAAAGACAAGAGCGTCCGTACACACATACCATTGAGGGATTTCGGGTGAAAGGGGTGGGTAGGGGGGGGGGCGCAGCCAAAAAAAGGGACTATCATGAGACCTTTACCTTGTTTAAGTGGGCAAAATTATTCTTTTGTACTGAATAAAAGTAAAGGTCTATTTACACTCCAGTGACGCATCGAGCATGAGGCCAGACTCATCTTTGTATAGACCAAACGGCCCTAGGTGAGCGATGTGATCAATATCAAGTCAACCGCCTTTACTTCCCAGGAATTTACCTGGCATCCATATAAGGCTGTGTAAACTGGAAAGCCAAGGTCAAGTTTACAAAAAAATTAATCCACCATGCGGATTACCACTACCTTGGGATCCGCAGGCGAGCGTCTAGCCACTATAGTACGGCAAGTCCTGCTGAATAACACAATAATAGTTTTGGTGAGGGGTGGGTGGGGGCCGTAGAAAACCTCAGCCCTTAGGTTCCTACGACCGTAAATAGATAATTATCCTGGAAACTGGCTGTCACATTGAGAACATCTTCCATTGCGTGTTTCCTGTGACATAATACCTAAGTTTGATGAGACTGTCTTCGTCTGCACTGGATGATTAATCGACTGAATCAAGAACAGTCAGAGACCCTTGTCACGCCATTGCTACAGCAGTCATAACGTATTACGTGCAAGTTTCCGTACACTTACCGTCACAGGTTATGTGAATATAATCACGTCGGTTGCTTCCGTTTCGCATGACATTTTATGGGAGCCACTTTTACAATAGCAGCCCCTGTTGATTACACTTAGAGGAATCCGGCTCGATGTTGATACAAACCCACGACATTGGGACGGGGCAGTTTACTAAATTACAAGATAAAAAAGAAAAGCAGAAATAAATTAATTGTTTAAAAAAAATTTTTTTAATTAATCACATTTGAAATCATTCACTTTTGCTTCCATTGTCGCCACCTGTTATAAAGAACAAACTATTAGAGAATTCATGCAATGCGTCGATCCCTGGTATTGGCAAGCATAACAGGTTTATATATCTCAAAATGACCTCGAGAATTAACAACATGGTGTCAGAGGAACCTGGAAGTTCGGGCATCGTGACACAAACTCCCTTCTCCATCCTTCTTTCCCCCCCCCCCCCCCCCCGCCGCCCCAATCCGCGAATATAATTTAGGGTCGGCGAAACCCTTTCCCATATAGCATTTTTAAGAAACAATAATGCCGCCAACCATGTATAGATGTAATTTTTTTTTTTTTTTTTTTATTAGTTGTTTATACATTTGAAATTATTTCAAATATATCATTGCATTAATACCGCGCAAATTACCGACAGCTAGAGAGATAAACAACACACTAGTATTGTCAAGTGTTATATACACTCAGTGCTGCTATATGGTGCAGAAACTTAGACAATGGACAAGCAACTAGAAACTCGAACCGAGTCACTGGAAATGTAGGTATGCAGAAGAATAGGTCATATTTCATAAAAACTAAAACAATCCAGTACAGAGGTTCTGGAAAGGCTGAAAAGAGAATTACTGAAAAGAGACAAATGAAATACTTTGGCCCTATTAAAAGACACAACAAGCTTTTAAAAACCATACTCGAGGGAAAGGTGGAAGGCAAGAGAGCAAGAGGTGGGCAACAATGCAAGTGAGGGACAACCTCAAGAGCAGCTACAAACCACTGTGTTCCTTTGGTCTAAGTTAACAAGCTTTAACGTTAAGTGACAGTGTCAGTTTTCAAAAAATAAACTAAAAGATATAATGTTGAAGTTTTACTGCTGGTTTTCTAAATGGACGAGGCTTCGTGGGAATATCCATCCATTAAATGCAAGAGATGATTTAGTAAGCTTGCTAGGAATTGAGGAGCTTTTTATAGAAATCTCCGCGGACAGGTCAAGAAGCCAATACGTTGGTTGCAGCAGCAGAAGAAGAAGAACAAACGAACAAACAATCGTTACTTTCAAAGGAAGAAAGAACTGGCCACGCAGGCCCGTCTAACATTCTGCCCTCTCACTAGGCTTCTTGCATACAATTATCCATTTGTTACCTCATTTCATAGTTAATAATAATAATAAGAAAAAGAAAAGTTTTTTTAATGATGAAGTTTGCTCTGATTATACTAAGATCAATGAACGTTTTAACGAGTATAGTAATAAGCCTATTCCAAAAATGATATGTCTTACAGGTTGCGTATCATTAACATCACATTAGTTACACAATAATAACCTTCAGGTTTTGAACCAAAAAAGAAAAAAGAAGAAGAACAAGAGGGTGGTGATGACCATTATGATCTCGACGACGACGACGACGATGAAGAAAGTGACCATGACAGTGATGAAAACAGAAAAAGCAGCTGGTTTGGCAAGAATTGTACAAGTCCCACGCCAATTTATTGAAACAATGAATGTTTCCGCGTCTCAGAATAATTTCATTTAATTATTGGATGACATCGACCTGTTATCACTGCGCTGTATTCAGAAAATTATCCGACTCTGCTCAGTCGTGAAAAGAAAAAAGTCTAGACGGCCTAAGAAGTGTCACGAACTCAGGCCAAAGTTGAATTAGACAAGTAGTCTGTTCAGTTTCTTGGATTTCGGCGTCCTTAATTCTAATAGTCTCAGCGACACTACGGTATCTTCAGCGTCAGCGCCGGAGTTTAAGTGTCCCTTCATCGAGCCAAAAAGATACGTGACCGGCAAGTGTCAAGTGGCTGAACCAGTACCTCGCTAAGTCTTGTCTGGCCATTACTGGCCGGCAGACCAGATTTCTTTGTCTGTCTGTCTGTCTGTCTGTCTGTCTGTCTGTCTGTCTGTCTGTCTGTCTGTCTGTCTGTCTGTCTGTCTGTCTGTCTGTCTGTCTGTCTTTCTTTCTTTCTTTCTTTCTTTCTTTCTTTCTTTCAATCTTTCTTCCCCCTTCCCCCTTTACCACTTTCATTATTCGTTCTTTCTTTAGCGGCTTTCGTGGCTTAGGCATTGCGAGTCCGACTCGTAATTCCAACGTACGGCGATCGAAACCCACTGTTGATGGCGTGGATTTTTCCTGATTGATTAGTTCATTGATTCACTGAATTGTTGAAACTTGTATACTCTATCAAACATCAAGACTGATCCAAACAACAGAATGCTAAGTCAGGACGATTCCGATAGTAACAGACAGCTGTATAAAAACATTTGACAATTAACACAATGCAAAAACACATATTCACATAACCTAGGGCAAATTCACAACCTTATTTATTAAAATTATTATTACTATTATTATTATTATTAATATTATCACAGTGACATTAGTGGCAGCAGCAGGTTGAGAAGACTGAAAGCAGATTACTAGGAAGATTGCAAAGAGACAAAAACACACAACAGAACCGTGTATTTTTTTTTTTTTTTTTTTACAAACAATGAGCTTTAAGCAAATCATTAATTGAAAAATATCAAAAGAATTTGTTTCCTGACATACTGGAGCCACACATCAGTGCCAGTAGATCATCCTCTACGCATTACAAAAATCCAACACAGACAGATAAGACGAGTTGAAAATGGAAAAATCCAGCGGGAAAAATTTAGATCTAAATGATTCAGTAAACCAGAAGAAATTGTAAAACCTGGAACGTCGACAGTGAAGAAAAACATACGTTAAAATAAAATGGCTGATGGCTATCTTCTTTGTTTCATGTGAGACAAACAGCAAGAAGTAATTGACTACAAACTGAAGATCGGATAAAGTTGTAGACACAATATAGTTTACAATAGAGTTAATTGACTCCATGAACATTTAGCAGTAACAAGATTGGATGTTAACCTGGATATCTAAGATATCTTCCAACTAAAAAAATTAATCCGATTTATTTCATTCAAAATTTTAAAAAATTTTTTTCCTTTTTATGAGTCATACTGTCTCCCACTTGTTATTTTAATTCTGTCGTGTAAATATATATATATATATATATATATATATATATATATATATATATATATATATATATATATATATATATATATATATATATATATAACTATAGAAGTACAGACAAGTATTGCGTTTTCTTACTTTTACTATTTTTTTTAATTCCAAGTTTATATATTTATTTATATATATATTGGTATAATTTATTTACATAATAATTAAAATCCGACGTGTAGTTATATTGGCGTTATTTCCTTATGTGTGCGTGGTTTTTATTTTGGGTTAATAATGTATCGTTTGTTATCGTTGTCTGCCGATAAAGGCATTTTTTACGAGAGAAGTCCAGCTCTGACAGGACGTGAACCCACGACCTTCCGATCCGCAGTCGGGAGTCTAGCCGCCAACGCCACGGATAAAGGTCAAAGAAATTCGCCACATTAAAAAAAAAACATAGCAGATCTTGGGCAATGGCAACTGATAAAATCATAAAGACGTGTGAAATCGAAGGCCATAGGAACAAATTACTATTGATCCATACAGGAGTTTTCGAGATATTTGTTAAAGTGAGGCGGCATGAGTTTTGAAACGCACTTTAATTGCTGTCCACACGGATATGCTTCCTGATCATGGTTGCTTCCTTGCCAGGTAAGTGTGTATTCTGAAAATCGCGGGCAATCCGATTTAAGGCTAGCCCCACATAGAGCCATGCACATGATAACTTCGACCCAATATTGGACCAAACTATTTTTGTTAGTTTCAACCCTTAACCCGTCTGTCGTCAGGGGCCCTAATATCAGTCACCGGTTAAACAGGGTTTCTGGGACTTGTGTCCAGGAGATTCTCATCCGAGTGGTGGCACTTTGTGTCAAAGGGTGTTTATCTTTTGTTCTGGTAGGACTGAATGTCACGCACTCTGATCTATGCATATCGAAGAAAAAGGAGCTGTGGTTGGCCGAACGGTTGAGAACGGAAGGCTTTTATGCAGGAGACCCGGGTTGGAACCTTCCGTAAGGTTTGGGATTTGTGTATATGTGTGTGTGTATGTTATATTAAAAGCAAAAATAAAGCCCTTCACTGCACAGTATGTGGCGACAGCACTATAGCAATGTAGCCTCAAAATCCTCAGGTTCAAAGACTTCCTTGCTTACACACAGAAGTGGCAGACACAGGCAGCAATGACAGATTTGTCACTCAGGATCGCAGGTTGCAGGATGAAAATTTTATGGATGAGAATCAAACAGGTTTCACTTCTGTCTTACTCACGCAATTAGATGCCAAACAAATTAATATGCTTGATACGAGATACTAAACTAAAAATGTTCAACTAATTCTGAAGCCAAATCAGTACTTTTGTATCGAGCAGAAACAGGAAGAACAACTAAGGCAGTTACAAATAAACTACAAACACTCATTAACTGGTACCTGCCCAGATTGGAGGGAATTTAATGGTATGATAGAATCACTAATGTAGAGCTTTGATAGATAACAAAACGGGTTCCAGTGGGCCGAGAGATGAAGAAACGACGCTGCCGTTAGATAGGATACACGTTGAGAAAACCTGAGGACAGCATAACTAGAATGTCTTTTCAATGGAATCCGCAAAAGTAAAGAAATAAAAAAGACCCAAAAACCACATGGAGAAGAGAGTTAGAGAGTGGAGTTAAAAAAAGATAGAGATGACACGAGGAGGGCTGCATGCGATAACGAAGGATAGAACGATTTGACGTGAGTTGATTGAGGGCCTATGCTCCATTGGGGGTTAGAAAGGCAGAATAAGAAGATCAGACAGGACTAAATTCCAGAGACCGCTTCAACAGTCCAACATGGTTATAATCGACAGCACCCTATCCTCACTTAGTAGCCTGAAGTTCAGTTTGAAACTAGTGGTCCTCATGATCATGGGTGGTAACTCCCGTGGCAGGGAAGTGTGGCTTTGTTGATGTGATAATAAGAAATTCTCCTGATCATGGCTTGTGGATCCCGTGGCAGGGAAGTGTGGGTTTGTTAATGTGATACTAAGATACTTTCCTGATCATGAATGGTGGATCCCGTTCCAGGGAAGTGTGGGTGTAATACAAGGATATCCTCCTGATCATGAATGATGGATTCCATTCCAGGGAAGTGTGGGTGTAATACAAGGATATCCCCCTGATGATGAATGATGGATCCCGTTCCAGGGAAGTGTGGGTGTGTTGATGTGATAAAAGGATATCCCCCTGATGATGAATGGTGTATCCTGTTTCGGGAAAGTGGGGGTGTGTTGGTGTGATACTGGGACTGAACCGGGGAAGTATTCGAGACACACACACACATTTTTTGCAGATGTTGCTCTCTGTTTAGGAATCCAACAAGTCAACAATGGATATTGACTAAAGAACACGAAGGAAAATTAACCACCTGCGAAATGATATATTTGAGAAAGACCGCAAATAAAACCACAAGAGACCGTATGATGAACGAAGAAATTACAAGAACTTTTGGAAAAACGCCTATAATTAAAAATTCAACCAAAAAAAAAAACAAAGACTGAAATGGTTTGGCCAATTACCGATAATGAATCCAATAATACCAACAAAGAGGACATAAAAAATGAAAGTAGAACAACCAAAAGATAGGGGACGACCCAAAAGAATATGGATGGAAGGAGTCACTGATGTCGTGAGACTGCGCAACATCGCATCATACTGGGTGTCGCATGACAGCGGAGCACCCCTCTGGTCTTGCACCGGTCCAAATCTTGCACACCTCTATGTAAATCAGCTATTTTCAAATCTTAGACTTTCCTCCATAGGTATATAGTACTTCTTTGATAAGTATGGTCAAGATGTCGGGATAAGAACTCAGTTTTTTCCTAAATCTTTTGGGAGTGGGTTATGTTATAAATTCACTCACCGGTAAGTGATTTCGAAGAGTAGTGAGGCCTTTTTCAATCGGCCGAACTACCGCCTATTGAAGGAAATCCTCCCGCTTCCGACTTAGGCAAGTTTCCCATTCAAATCATCTTTCGTGGCTCAATCTCTACAGCATACAGTCGGGTTTCGTCCTCGTCTTGAAAGTCTATCTGTACCTTATTTAAAAGTTTCCAGTTTACCCTGAAACTTTCAATGAGCATGAATAAGTACATTGTAGAATAATTTAATTTTAGTACTCTGCCCTGCTGCTGAGTGTAAGACGGGTCTAATTGTGTGAAGAATCTGCACATAGCCGTCAGACGATTTTAACTGAAGGAACGCGCGAATTGATAGCGCTCACATACAGGCCAATATGAGGTTATATTTTTGTATTCCCTCAATGGATGGTTCAGACAAACTGGACTTCGTGTATCCTTTTTTAATAAAAATGAACTTATCATGTCTATGCATGTGTATACAATTAAATGTAGGAGAAACTGAACGACCAGACTGACCTAGATAGCAGCTCAGTGCTACTCTGGGCGCGGCGTTTAGAGTTACCGAGAATCTTCCGGCCAGGTCACCGTAAACACAGAATGGCTGGTGTAAGTAGAGGAGATTTTGTGTCCTGTTTCAGATTCTTTAACGCTCCTCTTCTTATGTATTTATGTATCCTTGGTATGCCTGTGTGAGTATGTATACCCTATAATGGAAAAGGACTGATAGCTGGCACTCTCTTGGCTGGGTAGGCAGTCTAGCGCTGTCACTAGTGCAAAAGTATTCGGCACAATAGATAACTATCTATTCTTGCTGTTAAGAGACCCTGGGAAATGTTTACAGCCCTGTCAGTCTGTACTAACCCAACACTATCATTTAAGTATTTGACTTATGTTGCATTGTGAAGTCAGAGTGAACAGGGTACAGTGTTTATAGTGGTTAGCTCATTCTTGTATTCTTTTGTTCAGAAGATGTGTTGTGACCTCTCTGGAGGAGTACCAGTATCACAAAGCATAGTTTACCATTGTCTGGCAACTGAACCTTATGTCAGTACCCAATAACACCTACCTCGAGACAGTACAGCAGTACTTATGGCTGCCTGAAACCAGTCTTTTGGGTAAAGCAACAGGAGGTGACAAGTGGTGTCATACTTGACACATAACAATTTGTGATAATCAGTCATCATCATCATGTGCAGTTATACAGAGTCTATGATCTGCTCTTTTGCCGAACTCAACCACAGTGTTGCAAAGTGCTGTGTGTGTTTTTTTTTTTTTGGTGACAGTAGTAAATGATTAAAAGAACCTTTCTCTATTTTTGAACGTGAACTCTAAGTGCTTTTCGCACATTTAGTTGACAGTGCATAGCAGGGGAGAACATTTCAACACCCAGAAATCATATGCCCAGCGCTGCTCCTGGTAAAGTGTGAATTGTGGAGAGGATCAGGTTTATCTCGGATAAGCACACAGGCTTAGGCTAGAATGACGGCAACCCAAGACACTGGTGCCCACTTGTACTCTCGTCAAAACAAGGTCTTGCAGTGATGAGTTTTGTAATGTTGTAGACAGCCCAGAAATCCTTCTGGGAGAGCTCAGTTCTGAATTCAGTAGTTTCATTGATTTGTATTCAGCTTTCATTTACTTTACAGAGTCTATGTTGCACTTTTTACAATATGTATTAATATTCTGGATTCAGATTTGTCAGTGGCCTATCTTTTCCAGTTCTTTAAGATTAGATTGTGAATGTGGTGTTTTTGGTCAGATTCACTACCGGTTATATTTTGACTCTGATAGGTTTGCTATCTAGTCTAAGGACTTCTAGGTGCTGAGGAACTCAGACCAAGTTGTGGCCAGGTGTATTTATTATTGCCGTGGAAATCATAATTGGAGTCGCCCCACCCCTGTAGTGATTTTCGATGGTTGTTGGAGCTAGTGAGTACCTTCTAGACCAATTCGAGCTACCATGTAACATTAAGTCACTTCAGAGTGTCTTTCATGACTAGGGTAAACCCTAACAAAGACATGCGACAGACGTGCCCTAGCTCGGAAACCGATACTCTGTGAATATGCGACACTTACCGGAACAAAGCTGAAAGCTGACAAAAGAAAGAAAGAAAGAAAGAAGCTCTCTGTTCTATCTGATAACGTGGTTTCATTAGTACATATTTCTTATAAAAGTGTGTAAATAACATCATAGCAACAACAACAACAACAACAACAACAACAACAACAAACCCCTACAACCTAATGCTCTCTAAAAGACCACATTAGTCAAAATAATGCTTTATTTCCACCCAGTTGGTCAATTTTAAGCAGAGAAGTACAACTATTAGATTTCACCATAATTGGACAACCATGACGGAACTTTCCAGGCATTCTTACATCTGCGGCCCACACAAAAATGCTGTCTTAAGTGGTCGTTAAACTCAGCAATTACCTCCAGCGTCTAGCTTAGACACACGACTTTACGCTGATTTTCTTTGTTCTTACTTTTTTTTAAAAACTAGAAAACGAAGATATTGAGGTTTGTCATTAGACACGAACGATTTCTATGTTCTTACTTTCTTTACCAGAAAAAGAAGATATTGAGGTTTGTCATCAGACACGTACGAGAAACTTTTCAAAGGAAAAAAAAATTACAGACTCAAAGAAAATCATATCAATTGGATAGGCTTCCATCAACAAGACATAGAAATTAAATATAAGAAAAAAAAAATAGTACGAATGACTTTAAGTTGGTGGGGGAGTGGGGGGTTGAGGGAGGGGGGAGGGGAGGGCCTCAAAATTGTAACTGACAAACATTTTACTCAGGGTGTTGTTTTTGGCACAAAGAATTCTTCGTGTGAGATTTGTGAAGAAGAGTACTTTAGTTGTCCAAATTGATGAACAGACGCGGGAATTTCCCAAACTGTCAATGGGGAAATTAGTAGACGCACACTCGTTAATTTTTTTTATTTTTTTTTCAGAAGTTTATCAAAAACAGCTCTCTGGCTAATACAGGGTTTCATGTAACAACTGCCTGGCGTATAATAGTTACAAAATCTGTTGGAATTTTGTTGCTAAAATACTAGCTGAAAAAGTGTTTTTACTAGGGCTGTACCGAATAGTGGGACCAACTATTCGGCCGAATACGAACACGAATACGAATAGTGTATCATCATCATCATCAGGTGCCTTGCCGACTGACGTGGGCGATTATGCCTCGCCACAATCTGCGATCCGCTGCAGCGTGTATTAGTTCGTGTGCTGACACACCTTCATGCCATGCAACAAAACTGTCAAGAATGTTCTCCCGTTTTCTTCCTCTATCCGTCCATCAACAGATCTTTCTAGTAGTCACCACATGTTCCATTTTTTCCTCTTCTCATAACATGGCCGAAAAATGATGACTGTCTCCTTCTGGTGTCTATGATTAGTTGTCTTCGGGCTCCCGCCTCTTTCCAAACCTTTCGGTTGCTTTTTTTTTTTTTATTTTTTGCTGTTCGAGGTATTTTAAGCATTGTTCTGTAAAACTACATCTCTGAAGCCTAGAGAAAATGTTTGGCCTGCCTACCAATTGTCCAGGACTTACAACCACATGTTAAAACTGGAAAAATAAGAGAAAAATAGTAGCAAGCAAGAATTATTTTTCTAACCTTCAATGGCAAAGATATATTGCATAAGATGTTCTTCATTTTATAAAATGCAGTTATTGCCAGTCGCCTGTGCTCTTTTCGACAGTGGCGAGGAAAGTATCTCAAGTATCTTTATGTCTTCTTTAATAATGTTACATTTTATAGCCGACTTTTCTTGATTTTCGCCCAGGCACCCATGGCATACGCACCCAGTTTGAGAACCTTTTCTGTAATACCTCGGTCGAGTCAGCAGGCAAGACCTTGCCAGCTGCTGTACCACTCAACCGGGTCGCAGTTTTCCCGCTACTACAAACTTTGACAACAGCAGCTATTGTGTAATGAGAGAGTTATTTCAGTCTATCGTAGTGTATGCAGAAATGAGTGTAAGGTAACCACTTTTCGTATTCGGCCCGACTGCAACTTTTCGGCCGAATACCGAATAGTCATTCGGTCCACTATTCGGCCCCGAAGCGAATACGAAGCGAATATTCGGTACAGCCCTAGTTTTTACAGACATGTTCTTCAGCCTCTGCTTCGCGTACCGGCACCAGTCCATGGAAATTTCCTAGTGGTGTGTCAAACGTAGCGGCCCATTCGTGTAGTGGACATCAAAGAAATTCAAAACAAAACTAAAAAGATGTTAACTCTAATGTCAAATCTGCAGTGGAGCATAGATATGGAGAACAATTAAAACAGTTACTAAAAAATAACAAACTTCATTAACTGGCGAACACGCAGAACAGAAGGAGTTGAACCGTGTGATGACATCACTGATTTTAAGCTTCGGGATAGCACTAAACAAGTTCAAGTGAATCATGAAGTGAGTAAAAAAAAAACTGTCGTTGTATAGGAAACACATTGAGAAACATGAGAATAATGTAACTATAAGGGCTTTAAAGTGGAGCACACAGAGAATAAAGGTAGACCAAAAACGCACGAAGAATGGAATTTGAGACTGAAATTTAAAAAGTTGGAGAAGACATAGGGTGAGATGCATGCGATAGCAAAGGATAGGACGATTCGGCGTTAGTTCGTTGGGAGCCTTTGCTTCACTGAGGGATAACGAACAGAAGGTGATAAAGATGAAAAATCGTGCAGCGGCCACGTGAAATCAAACTGAGAACTCAAACGAAATGAAATCAATTGCTGATAGTGATGAAAATGATAATGATGCTGACGATGATAATGATGTTCATCATGAAAAAAAAAAATACAGCTACTATTTAGCAACAACAATGCTGTAAACAAGGCACCATCCATAATTTAATGATAATTGTAGGTAAACATGTTGTTTAATTAGTTAGTTAATCAACTGGTTATCCTCATCGGATATCATACAAGTGTATAAATCCTGCAATCCCATCTTTAGTCTATCCTTCTACGTATGGCGTCGATAACACCAGTTTTGTGTTGGTGTACTGTTCTTCTTTCGCTACCCGCATAGTAGGAGAACGTGTACGTCGGTAGGTGAGTCACAGCTTCATTAAGGGAAACATTTGAATGATGGCGTCATAAGGATTCAGGCGTTAAGACAATCGGCGTCTACGTTCATGCGTGGAGTCGCATTCAATTTACTTATGAGACAACAGACTGAAAATTGGAAACGTCTTAATGGCAATAAAGTCAATCAAGTGAATGCAGGAGAGTCTGTTAACATAATAGGAAGTCTCCACCACTTTGTGTGTGTGCGTGTGTGTATAAATGTGTGTGTGTGTGTAAATATGTGTATTTGTGAGTATTTGTGAGTATATGTGAGAGTGTGTGTGCATGCTTGTGTGTGTGTGTGGGTGTGTGAATGTATGCTAGTTTCTGCATGAGTATTATGACTTTGCTTTAATGTATGAGTGTGTGTGAGTGCATGCATGTGTGAATGCCTGTATGTATTTACGTTCTTAGTAGATAAGTATGTATGTGTGCAGGTATGTATTACCGTATATATGTATTAATGAATGTATGCGTGTAGGTGTGTATGTATATGCGTATATGTTTGTGTGTGTGTGTGCACATTAGTATGTAAATAGCAGCCACGATCTCGTCTATGTTACTTGATTTTCATGTCATGTATGCTATATGAACATTACATGATTTACATGCAAAATACAATTCCTGTGTGAAAAATGAGTATCAAGAAGGGCCAAATATCAAATGGGCCAGCGTGTCCAGTTTGTGAACTTTTGAAAAAAAAATTCATTTATTCGCTCGTTCGTGCCTTCCTCAAAGACGTCTGATTCGAGTAACTAATTCTCTTTGTAAGCTATTGTATATTATGACATCTTCATTATGTATGTGCGTGTGTGTGTGTGTTTTTTCCCCTAACGCTCTTGTACCCCCCCCCCCCCCCCCCCCCCACTTCCCCCTAACAAAGCAAATCGCATCTCAGCAAACTGAACAGTTCATGGATCCGCTGACTGAATGCTGCGATCACTACCTATCTAAAGCATGTCTTTGCTAGGATCATGTTCGGTACGTCTATTGTGAGAAGATAATTGTGGCTGACTGAACGTTGCGATCACTACCTATCTAAAGCATGTGTTTGCTAGGATCATGTTCGGTATTCTATTGTGAGAAGAGAATTGTGGAAATCTGCTGCTGTTGTAGAAATCAATTCACCCACATTTACACAAGTTCTTGAAGTTGTATTATTAGCATTCTGCTTAGTTTGTCAATCATTATATGCATGCTATGCTGTCTATTCTTTGTTTCAGCAACAACATTTAGCAACGACAACAACAAATAGCAACATAACACGTAAATTTATGTGTTATTTAACGAACTTGGGACCAAAAACTACACAGTTTACTCAAATCAAATGCCTACCTTTCAAGCCCATCTTTGATGACTGCTCGTTGAACCATTTGTGAAAAGTTGTCTATCGAAATTTCTTAATCATGAGGTGAGCTTGTTCCTTTCTTCCGATTTGTTCAGAAACTACTAATTTTGTTTATGTTTTCCCTCTACTTCATTTACACACAACTACTTGATTTTAACAGCTGTATTGATTGGCGTAGAAAAGCCGTGTCCACTCTGTTTACTCTGTAAGTCACTGATGAGTTAGGAGCTCAGTTCACACTGCTAGCAAAACAATCCGTTGAGAATGTAATGCTGGGGTTGTCACGCTAGACTCTAGGCAGTGTATGTGTTATGAAACACCAGCTCCAGCTCCCGTGTCACATTCACCCAGTCTTGCTGTCAGGAACAACTGTTGTTTTTATCCTACCCACTCTGTTTACTTCAGTATTTAGGTGACTTCTAGCATTCAGTACATCACGCATTCTACTGCAGAGAGCAACGCATGCCACATGATGGGGTAACACATTAGACGAGGGTGGGGACACACGATAGACGATAGCATGTCTGTCTGGACAAGATAAAGACATCTCCATCAATTAATCTTATTTTTCTTTTTCTACGTTTTTTTTTTTCTTTGCCAATTCTCCCTCTTCTGTTTCTTTACATTGTCTCATTTTTTTTTATTTTACCTTCTCTTCCTTTGTCATTTTTATTTCATCACCCCTCCTTGTCTCTCTGCTACTACTACTATTGCTGTCACTATTGCTGTCACTGTTACTACAAGTAATATTACTACTGCTGCTGTTACTACTTCTACTATCACTAGTACTATTACCGCTACCACAATTACTGCTGCTCCTGTTGTTGTTACTACCACTACGACTATAACTACTATTTTTACTACTTTTTAACTGCTACTACTACCGTGCCTCTGCTGTTAACACTACTAATGTTGTTGTTTTTGTTATTGTTACAGATAATCAGTCACGTGTCACAGTGACAGTTATCTCCAAAAGATCTACACTGCTCCATATTTCTCATCTTTGTTGTACGCTCTCTCATCAAACTTCTGTTTGTCCATCTTTTATCTTTGCTATGGTATCACTGTTCGCCTGTTTTCGCTTGCCTTTAATGTTGCACTCATGGTATTTTATAAAAGAGTGTTTTAACCACTAACACCACTACTATCACTGCTACTACTACTACTACTACTACTACTACTACTACTACTACTACTACTACTACTACTACTACTACTACTACTACTACTACTACTACTACTACTACTACTACTACTACTACTACTACTACTGCTACTACTGTTATAAAACAGTTGTGGCCTAAATTTTTGCTTTTTTTTTTATTACTTTTTTCAACAACTTGCTTCAACAATCTGGTTTTCCCAATTGGTTTGTATTTTATTGTTTTTATGTAGATTGCATATTTTATTACATGCGACTTTTTTATTTTTTTTTAAACCACATTACCAAGACCTCATTTCAACTTTCCAAGTGCTTGTTGATAGTCACATTTTCTGCGCCTTTTACAAAGTGAACTCGGTTCTCCGGTGACTCACTTGTAGAAGAATTCGATTTCTGAAACTGTCCCCGTTTCCAAATAATACTTTTGGTCCTTGAAAGAAAATCAATTCTGAAACCGCGTAGTTCACGGGAGGAAAGATTTCCATTTATACTTTTATGATCACTGAAGATCTGTCCATTCCATTGCTAAGTATCAGCTGACTGACTGACTTTCTACCCCACCAGGACATCACGCAAGCGACAAACACCCGATGACACAAAGTGCCACCATGTGGATGAGGATCGAAGTGGAGAGGTCCCAGAAACCGCGTTCAGACAATTGGCCACACTTGCTGCACTATATTGCGGCCCCTGGAAAAATCAGGGTGGGGCTTCAAATTACAAAAAAATGTCGTCCTAAAAAGGACGAAACACCTATCAATTATTATACAAAAAGTATCAGCTGCCGTTTTTGTCATAATGTGTAACTAGTATTTTATATGCACATTTATTTGCTCCACTTCTTTTTCTTCTGCTTCTTTTTCCTCTTCTTCTTCTTCTTCTTCTTCTTCTTCTTCTTCTTCTTCTTCTTCTTCTTCTTCTTCTTCTTCTTCTTCTTCTTCTTCTTCTTCTTCTTTTTCTGCTTCTACTACTTCTTCTTCTTTTTCTTCTTCTTCTTCTTTCTCTTTCTTCATCATCTTCTTCTTCTTCTTCTTCTTCTTCTTCTTCTTCTTCTTCTTCTTCTTCTTCTTCTTCTTCTTCTTCTTCTTCTTCTTCTTCTTCTTCTTCTTCTTCTTCTTCTTTCTCTTCTTCTTCTTCTTCTTCTTTTCTTCTTCTTTTTTCTTCTTCTTCTTCTTCTTCTTCTTCTTCTTCTTCTTCTTCTTCTTCTTCTTCTTCTTCTTCTTCTTCTTCTTCTTCTTCTTCTTCTTTTTTCTTCTTCTTCTTCTTCTTCTTCTTCGTCTTCTTCCTCTTTTTCTTCTTCTTTTTCTTCTTCCTCTCCCTCTTCTACTACCCCCCCCCCCTCCCAGTGGAACCAACTCACACCAAGTCGTTTTATCCTTCGCTATCACATGCAGCTCTCCTGAGGGCCTCCCCGTCCTTTTAACTTCACTCTCTAGCTCTTATCTCCGTGTGTCTTTCAGTCTTCTTTCATTTCCATACCCCTATGCATTCCATTACGAAGACATTTTAGTTTAATTATTCTCAGGCTTTCTTAATGTTTTTCTTCACCTCTTGGTCCACTGGAACTTCTCTCCCAAAAGCTCAACATTATTATACATTACACTTGCTGCACTAGGTCTTGTTAACTCCTGCTGACGTCCACCTATAATAACTGTTTCATCGCCACAGTTACAATGCACATACAGCCATACTCAATTAAACATTTGTATGAGTATGTACAAAGAGAACGTGTTGCTGAGAGTTCAGCCGTTGTTTGGATGACTCCGGTGTTTTGATTGAAGAATCCATGTCTCTGTGTGCAGAGCCTACAGATTCTCGGTAAAGTCAAGATGAATTACACAACGGCAAATTGTCAAATGTTACGCTCGTAAAGAACTGTGTTACTGCTTTCGATACAGAATCTTTATGTTTCTATTAACACCTATAAGAGGGCGATTTCTCAGCTACACGTGTGCAGTTAAAGCAATTGTATTCTCTCGTTAGAAGTGTGTTGTTTAAGCCAGCGTTCTTCGACCCACGGGCCGCGGCCCATTGGTAGACCCTAAAAAAAGTCCAGGTGGGCAGTTGGAAAAGTACAGATGGAGGCTAGAAAAATTCAGGTGGGTGGTGGAAAAGTCAAGGAAAGCCATAAAAAATGTCCAGGTAAGTCATGGAAAAGTCAAGAAAAGCCATGGAAAAGTCCAGGAAAGCAATGAAAAAGTCTACGCAAGCTATGCAAAAGTCCAGGTGAGCCATAGAAAATTCCTGGTAAGCCATAGAAAAGTCAAGGAAAGCCATGAAAAAGTCTAGATAAGCCATGGAAAAGTCTAGGAAAGTTGTGAAAAAGTTCAGGTAAGCCAAGGAAAAGTCCAGGTAAGCCATGAAAAATTCTAGGTAGCCATGGAAAATCCAGGAAAGCCATGGAAAAGTCTAGGTAAGCCATGACAAAGTTTAGGTAAGTCATGGAAAAGTCTAGTTAAGCCATGGAAAAGTCAATGTAAGCCATGGAAATGTCCAGGTAAGCCATGGAAAAGTCCAGGTAAGCCATGGAAAAGTCCAGGTAAGCCATGGAAAAGTCTAGGCAGGCCTTCAGTAATTTCTACCTAAACATGTAAAAAGGTCAGGTAGGTAGTTCTTCCTCTGTCAGGATTGCACTCTGTAAGATTTTTCTTCATCTTGACGTTTACAAGCTGTACACTCTGGTGGAAAGTTATGGTTGTTCGTCCACTTCTGAACTGCAATCCTGATCCTGAACCTGAGTGTTGCGTGTGCATTAGTTTACTAGATCTGATTTATTGAATGCAGATTGTTGGTTCTTTGCTCTCAGGCAGATGCACTTCAACTTCAGAGAAAACTCCCCAATTAGTCGAGTCTAACGACATGCTTTTGGGTAGTCAATGGGTCTATTCTGGTTTTCCCACAATGGCGGCCCTGAAACCCACACGGGGATCTGTATGATTAACACCTCAAGTGGCAGAATAAAACAGGTACAAATCCCGAAAACCCAGTTTTAAACAGTTTTGAAAGCCGAACAGAGAAATGAAATAATTATTACTGTTTTGCTTCGACTATCTGAACGATGCCCCAGCCACATATATCCGATTGTCTCACATTTAAGCTCTAGCAGTATCAACAGATGTCGCATTCGCTGGAAACTGTAATTTTGTTTTTAATCAGATGTAATAAATATGCTGATCTACATCTTTTTAATTATCTGGTTAGCCGCCAACAATTGTCCACTATTTTGGTTGAGAAACACTGATTTAGGCAATTTGGCTTAAGTCTGACTAGCGGATATCTTTTGCCAGTTAAATGTTAACTGTTTGGGCTAATTCAGTATTACATTTTCGAATTTATTTACTTTTTTTTTTCAGTTTATTTTTTTTTTTTAATTCATTTATTTGTTTACTTATTTTGTAATTTTTTAAATTAAGATTGACACATTCACCTTTCAGACTTTGTGGTATTATCCGCATGTGGCTAAGAAACCAGATCTCTACTGCTATTTGATGTAAGATGTTTTTTGGCTTGTTTTCCTAATGTCTCTGTACATTTTTACGATACAGTGTAGACCTGATAAGAAGAACTCACAGCGTACGCAAGAAATAGTTTTTCTTATAAGAAATTCCTCTTATCCAGATAAGAATGCAAGGAATAAAATTTGACGGGGATAAACAAATTGTTTCTTACAACAACAGACATTCGTCGCATCTGAGATCGCTTTAACCGGTCTGCACTGTATTTAACTTTTCAGTGTATATTCAGACGGAAGACAATCACCTAGACAGCTAGACACTCACGCGCGCGCACACATTATTGACATTTTCAAAATTCGGTAACTTCCGGACCTGAGAAATGCTGGATTTGCGAGAATGCCGGATTGTTTATGGTTATATATGTGCTGTACATAGTTGACAGAAAACGACTACTTGTACGGTCCATTATAGAAAGGAAATTAAACACGAAATGAAAAGCAAATGAAATGTTAATGTTCACCAACTAAATTAACAGTGCTTAGTTTAGCTAGGACCATTTTTTTTTTAAACTGAAATTTAATTTTTTTAAATGCTCAGAATTTTAATTTAAGTAAATAAAATAGTGCCTGGGCATTTTATAAATGTAGCTTTGAAAAGAAGCTAAACGGAAGCTGAGCTGTGCAGAAAATGTTGATGATTGTGCCAGCACATCTGGTTGACCTGAAGTTGATGGTACTGGAATATCACATGTGGACACAGCTGGTGCTTCTTCCTGCTTCCAGAACATTTCCTTGAATAAAACATGCAGTGTATCAGTGTATCTTGTTTCATATACTTGGGGCTATATGTAATAAATGTATCTCTCAGCAAGTAACTTTCATGATTTCTTGTTCACTTACATAAATTCGTTCCTTAAGTCCAGCCAGCATTTCACCTGTCAAAGTCATTAAACTGTCAACGAAATTAACCTGTCAACGCCCTTAACCTGTCAACGTCATTAACCTGTCAATGGAGTTCGTTTCTTTCACATTTTTTATTTTTCATTTACTACTTTCATCTTCATCACTACTTGTACAGGCATTTCTCTCCGGACCATCAACCATGTCTACAATTTTAGAAACATTGTAATGATAAACTGTAAGCACATTAGCAACAGCATCCATTCATTCTGTTAAACATTTTTCATTTATCCTTGATAAAAGCTCCCTAACATCAGAATTAGTTAATATCTCTAAGACAAGCAAGAAGTTCAGATACAACCTGTTTTCTTCAGAAACCCTAATCCTGCAAAATTATTTGTAGTATATTCGTTACAATGACAATTATAAATTAAATTAGGCCAAAATTTATTCTATCCATTTTTCAAGCTTGATGTTTTCAAAGACTTCCAAACATTGGCAAAGTAGAACACTGCATCCTTAAAAATTATTTTTTTAAAAGAATTTCTGTACTACGTCTTAATTAACTGAGTTCACAAGGCACCTCATTACAAGGGATCGATACTTACACTTCAGAGAACGTATAAAAGCGTTGTCCTGTATCTGAATCAGTCATGTGCGGTTGAGTTGGAGTTAGACATCATATACCACCAGTGCTCTTGTCTACGTTACTTGAAATTCATATTACGTATGCTATATGAGCATTACAGTGTTCACATACAAAATACAATTCCTGTTTGAAAAATAAGTGTTAAGAATGTAAGATAAGCATGCGTGCCCAATATGTGACATGTTGAAAATAAAGTTCGTTCTTTTGCTCGTTCATTCCTTTCTCAAATACTAAAGACTTATGATTCGAGTAAGAAAAACAGCAGTTTCGTTTATTAAAAAATTTGCTTAAGGATGTACCAAACAGTTGTTCAAAGTAGGAAGTATCGTACATTTCGGGTATAGTATAACCGAGTTACAGTGACAACTAGCATCAAGACAACAATTTTTTAAACAATCTGGTGTAATATCAGTGAAAACCAACCCTTGTTGGCACAGAAATAGACATGAAAGTGTCATTCTTTTGAATGACTTTGGATGTTGACATTTCCCTACAAGAAGAAACTCACATAATATATGGTTATCCGCAGCATTAGTACAGCACATTACCGTGGCAGAATCATTTGAAGCTTTTAACCCCTTTGGTAGTTGCCAGAGCGTACATCTCCAAACCAAGGCGGTCTCGTCGGCATAATATACTTGTTGAGGGCTCCAATGTCTATTACTAACTAACGTTAAGATAAAAATGTATCCACACATACGCTACCCGCATCTTTAGGAGCTGAAAGTTTTTCACTAAGCCATGTAGTGTCTTGAAACAATGCACCAATCTTACGAACATTTATACTTGTGTTCCAATCCCAGCTATTCGTGAAATATCTTGGCTTGTTCATTAAATAAATCCCCACATTTCCGCATCTTTACTTTCATGAAGACAAAATAAGGTTATGAGAATTTGATCTAGTTCCGAACGTTTTCCTCTGCCATTGATTTCACAATAAACTTTTTTTAAACCACTATCAGAAAAGAACTTTATCAGTTTTCTTGCACTTTTATTATAAACTAAAAGAATGAATAAATGAATAAATCAAGAACTGACATCCTCGCACTCTGGCATTCCAACACGTACTCCGTCTCCCTCTTCAGTAACCAGCGAACAGTCGACACGCTAACAGTTCTAGTTGCAGCCTGATGAAAGGTTTGCCTATCTTTTCTCCTTAGTGTTAAATACCTCCCATACCCTTTGCTCCCCCTCTCCCATTCCCCGGTCTGAATTAGTCTTTCAATATATCGATACTTGGTAGGTTCTGTTGCACTGACCACTTGATCCCCGAGAGCCATCATCACGTGCGCTTTATCATAAAGTAGCTCATCACCCAGAGGAGCGGCAGCACTAATCTACAGCCTGATAATTAGCCCGCATGCCTAAATATTCTGGACATAAATTCTTTGATATGCTCCTTTTCTGAGTCGTATCATGCACAGTTGAAGAACCAGTCTCGTATGCTTCATAAATGGTTCGCACAGACAGACAGCTATGATGATTTTAACAAGAAAAAAAAAAGTATTTCGTCTTTCTCTGCGAATAATATAAGTCTATCACTGTATGTTTAAGATACTTGAAGGCTTGGAAAAGTGTCCTTATTTTTCTCTTCAATCGATAACACACAGTGTTTACGTTTTACACCACCTCAGTTCATTGCTAATCCATAATGGGGCTAAACCGCAGAAAAAAGATGATACAATTAGAAGGAATAAGCAAGAATGTCTGCTGGTTCTGGAAAGTGACAACAAAATATAAACCGCGCCCTCAGAGTGGCGCGCCAAAGGGGTACATTAAAACATCCGAAATCCATGACGGAAACCGGAATTGTCGATGTCCTGATTATTGTAGTGTCAACATCTCTGTCTGTCTGTCTGTCTGTCTGTCTGTCTGTCTGTCTGTCTGTCTGTCTGTCTGTCTGTCTGTCTGTATGTATGTCTGTCTGTCTGTCTGTCTGTCTGTCTGTCTGTCTGTCTGTCTGTCTGTCTGTCTGTCTGTCTGTCTGTCTGTCTGTCTGTCTGTCTGTCTGTCTGTCTGTCTGTCTGTCTGTCTGTCTGTCTGTCTGTCTGTCTGTCTGTCTGTCTGTCTGTTAGTCGGTCGGTCAAGCCGTCAGTCTGTCTGTTTGTCTGTCTATCTATATATTTGTCTCTCTGTCTCTCTCGCCCTCCATGTTTGTATATGTGTGTTTGTACGTTTAAATCAGCAGAATATATGTTTCAAAGTAAGCAAAGACGACAATTAGAGCTAACCTGCTTCCGTGCACACAACTATAACTACATGCACACAACTATAACTACATGCACACAACTATAACTACATACACAACTATAACTACATACACACAACAGTAACTACATACACACAACTATAACTACATGCACACAACTATAACTACATACACACAACAGTAACTACATACTCACAACTATAACTACATACACACAACTATAACTACATACACACAACTGTAACTACATACACACAACTATAACTACATACACACAACAGTAACTACATACACACAACTATAACTACATACACACAACTATAACTACATACACACAACTATAACTACATACACACAACTATAACTACATACACACAACTATAACTACATACACACAACTATAACTACATACACACAACAGTAACTACATACACACAACTATAACTACATACACACAACTATAACTACATACACACAACTATAACTACATACACACAACTATAACTACATACACACAACTATAACTACATACACACAACTATAACTACATACACACAACAGTAACTTCATACACACAACTATAAATACATACACACATCTATAACTACATACACACAACTATAACTACATACACACAACTATAACTACATACACACAACTATAACTACATACACACAACTATAACTACATACACACAACAGTAACTTCATACACACAACTGTAACTACCTACTCAGGTTTTTCGGAGAGATATGCACGCCTAAGCCATCAGACAAGACATCAATCAAATGATGATGATGGTTACATGCCCAACCTGCCTAAAAGCGTGGAAATAGGTTCATACATTCGCTCACTGATGTCCATTAACTGACAGTTAGGTACGATCCAGAAACAACAAACAATTTATGCCATATGGATGGACTGAACAAAAATGAGAGCGATAGAAATTGGACCTTCGTACTGCTGGCCTGTCTGAGGGTAAGTGGATTATGTGGGAGGCAGTCTGTTGTTGATGTCACTCTCCGCTGGGCCAGAACTTGTCGATACGTGCAGGAGCTCCAGGCTGCTGACTGGTTTAGTGCCCAAATATAGGCCTGTAATGTCTACAGGAGATATTAGGAGAAACATTTGTCTTCGTTTCGGATTGGGACCTATACAATTTGCATCCCAATAGTACTTTTGTTAATTATATCAACTTGTGTGATACGTTAGTATGTTGCAGCTTTATAAAGGTAAAGGTAAAGTCGGGAGATGTGAACCAGCGTTATCGCACACGGTTATAAACCATAAGTGCTCTGCCAACAGTAAGGATAGCTGATAAGAAACTATCTGCCTGTGTCACCGTCCGCACGCAACTCCGTAGCTATAGCGACGTTCCTCCATTTATCACAGAGTGTTAATTCTAGTACCCATTACCTAGAGGCTGGGTGAATCCTGGGAATCGCCTGCCCGGTTTCGAACACCTTTTTCAATTACAATTTTCCACGGTACCCTAGCCTAAGTAAAAGTATGACTAATCGTGTCTTGGTTAAATTATTCATGAAGCTTTACAATATTTCGCGGCGCCCCTGTGAAAAGGTCGCCGCTCCCCGGAATGCCGCTGTGCAGTTTGGTAATCACGGCTCTAATGTATATGCACCTTACACAATTTAGCACACGTTAACATGTCTCTATACACTTACAACAAATGCGTTATTCAATGTTATACGCTTTAGAATTGATTTCAGAAGAAAAAAAACATCACAATATTCTAGACAAACCCATAAGCGCTCCATCCCCCTCTTCAGTAGCCAGGCCAGAGTTCCAATTCTTATGGTACTAGCAGCACTCGGATTGTATGTCCGTCATGCCTCTACTCCATATGTTAAGTGTGGGCTTTGTTTCCTGTCATTCTTCACTCTACCATTCTCTCCATACCCTATTAGTCTGTTCGTGCTTCCACATTGTTGACAGCCCCTTGACCGCGTTTAGCTTGACATAGCTCTATTAAACATGATATGGTGCAATGTTCTAGAGAAGATTATTGTTGTTAAACTACACAAGTTTTTGAAAGGGAAGAGCTTCTGTCAAAAGGTATGGATAATTACCGGCCAATGAAAGATACCTGGTCAAATGCAGCGACTTTTGCTTGTGATTTTTTTTAGGGGCCCCATGATTTACAGGAGATGGTAGTGGCGGTGCTTGGTCTTGAAGATGCATACAATAGTCGGATCTGATAATTTCATCTGGTAAAGGAAGTTTATCCGTGGCTGGTGAACAGGATAGCAACTGTCTTGCATATACGCATGGTTGCCCTTCGCCTGGGTACACACACTTCAGAGCTATGTATTATCGCCTTCGGACTACCTCAGGGTCCTGCTGTTTCAATGGTGCTCTTCAGTGTGTATACCAGCAAGACTGCAGAACTTGAAGCACTAGGTGTTGGAAGGATTTTGGCATTTGCATATAATGTTCTTGTTTATAGGCAGGGAAAGTAATAGGTGACAGACAGCATAAGAGCTACAAGCAACTGTAGACGAAGCGACTGTGTGCAGAGATAGATGCTGTAATCAACCCAGAAAAGGCGGCTGTTTTATGATGCTCTCTGGACAATAGAACTGCAAGAATTAGTGTTCCATTATTTACAACTTATGACAGTAACATCAAAACAGAAAGCAAACTGAGGTACCTGTGTAGCATGCTCGATAGAAGCCTGTCCTTTAGGGATCATATGAAGGCAGTTAAAGTAAAAGGAAAAAAGGACTCAATGCTCTCAAGATTAATGCAGGAGTGGACATGAAACAAAAGCTATTCACAATGTTCCAGTATGCGATCCCGTCGATAGAGTAAGCAGACAGACTGGCCGGTTCTGCACCATTTGGTGGTTCATTGATGTTTGACAAGCACATGCTCCCACTGGAAGCGAGTGAAGGGTGAGGCGGCACAAAAAGATCATTACGTTCTGAAGTAAATGGCGCTGCGGGGATCTAACAGTAATCTGGCCGACGCTCAAAACTCAAAGGAAATGCGAGAAAGGTGTACAATCAGACAGCTACTCATACCATAGGAACTGAAACTCTATATTGCTGTTGAAGATGGGGCCGGAGCGCTTATGAGAGTGTCCCGAGTACTGTGATATCAGCACGGGCCAGTGGTACGAGATTTGGCCAACAGGTCGCCAGTGGACAAGCCCTGGCTTATGTTAACTGGCACGGCACATTTTGATGACATTTGGAGATTCTTGTTAAGTATGCGACGGTATGTGTTCTTTTAATATATGCCTTGTACAGCACCTAGTATACATATTTATTGTATTTTAAATAGGCGAAGACAGTCTCTTAGCTTATGCTGTGGATGGCATGTGAAGTGCCAGGCTATAAGAGATTCTTCTTCCCCTCTTCCACCTTGTACCTCAGCGAAGTGATGGGGGCAGATGTAACATTCGTTGATGAGCTCTATTAAGGGCACTATTAAGATTGACCTTCATTTCTATTAAGCTGTTCTTAATGCCATCACTCCATGTTTTCCAGTGTCTTCCGCTCGCTCTATGCCCGTTGCAACGTTTCAGTGTTGCTCGCTGTGGCAGATAGTAGGACGGCATTCTTGTTAGGTGTCCAAACCACTAAATTTGTTGTTATTTGATGACCTGTAAAACTGGCTTTATTCCTTGTATTCGTCTGATTTCGTAATTTCGTATTCTTTCTTTTCTTGAAACTCTGCTATGAGAGACTGAAGGCCATTTTTACCTCTTCGCTCTTCTTTCAAAGACAATTAACAGAAAGTTTGAAAATGATCTGGTGAACTATGTGTATGGGTTTTCAAGAAGTGCACGGAGAATTATCGAACCTGCTGAAATGGGAAACTAATTGATTGAGGAAACAGGACGTCAAAACGAAACCTTCAGACGAATGGTGCTAATAGACAGCAAACAAACAAACTTTTTTTCCAAAGAGTAACCAACTAGGCATGACGGCCCGCTTATATTCGGGACATTCATACACCCAATTTTTTGCACAGAACAATTGTATTTTATTAATACGACATGTTATGTTTATGCATATAAATATTTACTGTAAATATTAAGTTTTGATTAAAACGGGTGGGGAAGATAAAAAGAGAAGGCACACTATCAAATATACGTATAGAAAAACATACATACGACGCAGGTACACAACAAGGTAGATGTAGAGACTTAAAACACACACACAGATTAAACTGGGTAACTGACCACATCCGCCACCAAATAAAGATTGGCTTATAGGAGTGTAGACACACAACCATATTCCCGATGCACTAATATCGTATAAACTGTTATTTACTTTACTTTAGCTGCCATACTAAAAGTCGAGCCTGTCATCTCTAAACATCGCCGTCCATACCGGAACAGGTGTAACCGGGTGCATGAACATCTTGACTCCACCAGCTATGTCGACTGTTCTATGCGTAATATTGCACAGATCCAGATTCGTTACTGTTGTTGTCGTTGTTGATGTTGTCGTTGTGATTGTTGTCGTTGTTGTTGTCGTCGTCTTCGTTGCTGTATTTTGTAAATTATCTACCTCAGAAGTCCAAATCGGTACACGGCGGACTGTGAAAAGACACCCGAACCTCTAATATGTCATTATAAACATGTACTGTTATAATTTTTTTTTAGGGGCGAGGGGAGAGAGATTGTGTGTGTGTATGTGTGTGTGTGTATGCGTGCGTGCGCGCATGTGTGTCTGTTAGCCTTTGTATTTGCTTTTTTTTTTTAAAATCGCCAGTGTCTTAAATCAACTTTCCAATTGCCTGTTCACTGTTGATTTTTCTGCGCCTACACAGCAGCGCTGAGTAAACATGACATTTGACAAATCTCATTTTTCAAATACGAGTATTATGGCTCTGAAGTTAATGTGTTAGCGTCTGTGGCTCTCGCCTTGCGAACGCTCTTCGTAATGCCGTCGTGTCCGGTTCGATCCCAACTGCAGGAGATTTTGCAACAGACTGTCTTTCATTGCTGTTGACAGCGGTTTCTAGAGTCCAACGTTTAGCAAACTAATTAACGTAAAATTTGCCTTAAAAACACCTCAACAGCCAAAACATGCCTGGGTTGGTTCTGCGACGTCCTGCAAAGGATATGTTATCAACTAAATGCTTAAGTGTTTTTCATATTGTTTGGATTTTTGAACCTGCATTTTCTTTCTTACTTTTGTTTCACTTTTCAAATTATCTGTTACTACATACACATACAAGATATAATACCTTAAGGTTCAAGACTTTAAAATGTGATAATGTGCACTAATATTATTATATGTAATTTACAATATCTACACATTATTATAATGCTGTGGTATGTTCGCCGTTTATCTGCTTAAACATTTTAGAAGTCTTGCACACAACGTACTGTCTACACACTTAGGACGTCATGTAAATATATGAAATGTTGCGTATTTTAAATGTTATGTACAGATTTGGCTGTAAGGTTATCTGCATATTAGGATGCTATGTACACATATAGCTGTTTTCTAAGTTATGAACACATAGTTGTCTGCACATTGTAGATGTTATGTGTATATATGGCTACCTGCATATTGTAGATGTTATATGTATATATGGCTACTTGCACATTGTAGATGTTATATGTATATATGGCTACTTGCACATTGTAGATGTTATATGTATGTATGGCTACTTGCACATTGTAGATGTTATATGTATATATGGCTACTTGCACATTGTAGATGTTATATGTATGTATGGCTACTTGCACATTGTAGATGTTATATGTATATATGGCTACCTGCACATTTTAGATGTTATCTGTATATATGGCTACCTGCACATTTTAGATGTTATCTGTATGTATGGCTACCTGCACATTGTAGATGTTATGTGCACATATGGCTACCTGCACATTTTAGATGTTATCTGTATATATGGCTACCTGCACATTTTAGATGTTATCTGTATGTATGGCTACCTGCACATTGTAGATGTTATGTGCACATATGGCTACCTGCACATTGTAGATGTTATATGTATATATGGCTACTTGCACATTGTAGATGTTATATGTATATATGGCTACTTGCACATTGTAGATGTTATATGTATGTATGGCTACCTGCACATTGTAGATGTTATATGTATGTATGGCTACCTGCACGTTTAGATGTTAGGTAAACGTATGATCGTCTACACAGTTTAGATGGTATGTACACGATGGCTATTCTTTTTTGTTTTAGCTTGGATATCTTCTTCTTTGTCTTCGTTTATTCGATTGTTTAAGTGTGTGGTATCTATTTACAGCATGGCTGCGATATTCACCCTTTTCAACAGACACATTTGATGCATAAAGTTTTGTGTGTTGTTTTTTTTTTTTTTTTTTTTTTTTCACCCGTTAACGTTCCCGTTTCTATATCATTAAATATCCTAGTTTGTTCAAAGTAGGGCACTGTGTTTGTAAATTCTCTGGAAATGAATTATTTTGACCTGTTTTATCAGGAGACAAGAGATTGAGGAAAGAATCCCTCTAATACGTCCTAATATGTCAAATAGGAAAAGATGTATAGATACTACCAATTCATTTTGTCTTTACCTATGTCTGGCTGCAAGAGACATCATGTTTTGCTGTTTTCTCCCACTCATTCTTCAGATTGTTTTTATGCCCTTCTCCACTGCAGGACAATCAAATTCAGCTTTGAAGGCGAGAATGTTTCACGGTTTCTGAGTTTGCTGTACGCCTAATTCAGTTAGTCCGCGTATTTCACGTGTACTAGTATACGCTGTCCATTCTCTGTTCACTTATAACATTCATGTACTGATTTCATTTCGTCGCAGATCAGCGTAGCTTGAGTGTTCTGTAAATTTTCTCTTGTGTGTACTTCTTCGCCGTACTCAGGAACCTCTTACACTGTCAAGTTTACCGCCTCCCAAAACCTTGATGTCAGGCTGGACTACGGGGGGTTGGGTGGGGCCCCAAAGGAAATAAATTGTGCCTGGACAAAATTCAAACTCTTGTTTTCAAGTACAGAATGTTACTTTATTAAGACAATTTTAAAATGTAAATAAATATTATGAAACATTATCAAATGTGTTAGTAAACATACGTAATAAAAGTTCCAGTTCTGATTGTAGGAGTATATCCGTCTCACCTTTTCCTTGAGTACTGAGCGTTGGCTAAATCTCTTGGTAGCTCCTCGCAGTGTCATTGTCCTCAAACGCTAATGATCTATGTGTGCATCCGCACTGTTCACTCGCACCCAAAAGACCCTTACAACATCTAGCTGGTCATACATCAATTCACCATCAAATGGTGTAAAACCGGTACGTCTCTCTGGCTGCTAATTTCCCAACACACCAGCCTAACCTGGAGAAAATATCCAAAAGACATTGTTAACCTTTAATAAATAAATAATTTTAGTTTTGATATTAGGCTTTTTAAAAGTGGTCTTCTTGTCAAATCAGGAGGATGTCATGACAAAACAAGAAAATTCTATTTAAAAAAGCTAGAACTGAAGAAAACATTATTTAATGAAATCAGGGTCACACAGTTGAAGTAAAAGAAGATCGGGGCGAAAAAATCCTGCAGCTGATCGCAACCCAATGTCTTGGTGGGTAAGTGTACCAGCCATAATATTCCTTGGCCACACTTTAGATTCTGCAGACATATGCAGGGATAAGCTCCTTAAAAAAATGTGCAGAAAAAAAAAAAGGGGGGGGGGGGGGGGATAAGTTGTAGTCAGCGTGTACTATAGCGTCTGACAAAAACTGTAGAGTCCATCTGTGAGTGTCAATGTAATTGAGTTCAAAACGTGTCTGATTGTTGCAGATCACTTCACGGCGAATAGCGAACTCTTCAGACATTCTCGAACGGTGAAAATAGGGATTTCGCTGGATAGACTCCACGCGTGTTTGTGTGTATGAGTTTTGCATTAACCACGAACGACGTAGCTCCAGCAACGGTCAAATCAATTTTTGTTTCGTTGCCCGCCAGGATTTGTTTTTAGATGATTGGCCGCCTTCGACTTCTGAGCAGGGCTGCCAATAGATGCCTTTTCCCCTAGGATCAGTCTCCGACATTTCTTTACCGATCGCTTTCAAATTTTCACACAACGTTGCCTTAGACTCCACGCGTGTTTGTGTGTATGAGTTTTGCATTAACCACGAACGACATAGCTCCAGCAACGATCATTTCATTAGTTATTTCGTTGCCGGTCCGGATTTGTTTTAGTC
>CAJHNH020000015.1:0-127500 GCA_905116865.2 Candidula unifasciata
CAAGAAAAATTAAAACAAAAATACTAAACTAAAATTTTTAATTCTAATGTTAAATCAGTACTGTTTAGAGTCCCTAAATGGGAAAAAATGGATAAAAAGGGGTTTTTGGGAAAGAAAACAAGTTGGGCCTAATAGTGAAAAAAGACCTGCCTTAAAGGGGAACACCTTTTAAAACCTAAAGGAAAATATAACTAAAATTCTTCACACTGGAACCAAAAAGGGGCAAAAGAAAATTTAAAGGAAGCCCCAAAACCAGGGAGAAGGGCTAAAGGTGAATTTAAAAAAAGTTTGGGAGGAAAAGGGGGAAACCTGAATGTGTTTTCCCAAAATGACATTCTTGAGTTAGTTGGGGGCCTATTGCTCCTTTGGGGGGTTTAAAAGGGCGAGAAAAGACTGAGTCTCTCCCATAGCGTTTTTTTTAAAAAAAAGACGCTGGTTGTTACTTCTAGCGATTTTTAAAAAACCCTTTCCAGAGCAAGCCTGTGATTTCAATGATCTAAAGAATTTTGTTTAAATGTTGGAATGTGAAAAAAGGTTGAAGCTACTGTGAAATAGGATGACCCTTCTTCAGATTTTAAATATAAAAAAGAAATTTTTGGGGTGTCTCAGTGAAAAAAAATTTTGGTGAAATTTGGAACTGATTTTTTGGGAAAGCCCTGGGGGGAGAAAGAATGAACTATCAAAAAGAACCCCCTGTGTGGGTTTCCGGGGCCCTATTATAGAGAAAAAAAGAATAACCCCTGCCACCCAAAGCTGTCGTAAACAAACAAATTGGGAGCTTCCTTCGAATTTGGGGGAGTGCATCTGCCCGAGAGGCCAAGGAACAACAGTCTGCATACAAATTAGTCGTTTCTGCCCAAATGGATGCAACGGCAACACTTGGGTTCTGGAAAAAGGAGGATTGAGCCCCAAAATGTGGATAAACCCCCAAAAACCTTTTCCCGCCGATTTTTAACGGGCCGGAGAATGCGAGCGTGGAAAAAAAAGAAGTTTCAAAAGAACTAGACTCCCCATGGGGGTTCCGGGGTCCTATCTTGGGTACCCAAAAAATAACAGACCCATTGCCCCCAACGGGTTTTTTTCATAGGGGCAACAAATTGGGTTAATGGTTTTTTCTTCAAAAATCGGAGTGAAATTTCCTCCCTGAAAGCTGAAAAAACCGACAGTCTGCTTTCAAGAAAAACCTTTTTTGAAAAATTTGATACCCTGCAAAAAAGTTCTTAAACATTTTCCAATCAGAAAGGGGGACAACCCAACCGGGGACTTTTCACCATATTTTTACAACCAGGGGAACGCAAAGAAGAAGAACTGGAAAAGAAGGAAAGCTCCCCAGCCTGTACCACATATAGAGAAACCCAACAATTTTTGGGGGTTTAAGTGCCCGGGTTCTTTAAAGAGCGAACTACAAAGAGTTAAAACTCTTGCACTCCCGGGCCACATGCTTGTGTAAACAAAACCTAAAAAACCCCCCTGTTTCCAAACCTTAAATTTTCTGATTTTTTAATGTTTGGTTGCTAGACCAAACCCCCCACAAATCTTTTTGACTTTTTATTTTGGGTCAGCTCAGACCAAACCCCAAACATCTTCTGACTTTTTTATTATGTTTGGTCATCTAAACCCAAAAAACCACATTTTCCCTTGGATTTTTTATGTTTTGGTACCAAACCAAACATTTTCTGGTTACCTAAGTTCTTTTTTCTCTTTTGCACTCGAAATTTTAAACCCCACCGGGGGGCAAACCTGTAGGTTTATGAAGCGGTTTGTTTTCCCAAAAATTTGGCCCATTTAAAAATCGGGCTCCCCAGTGTTTGGGGCGCAGTCTACTTTGTGTTGATTTCTGAAAACCCCAAAAACCAAATAAGCAGCAGGAGTGTATCAAAAATTCTATTTTTTGGAGAAAAAATTTTGGCTAAGGGCCCCAACCCCTTTTGGGTTTTTTGATTGAAAAAATTTTCCAACTGAAAAAATTTTTTCATTTTTTTTCCAGTTTTTTTTACTTTTCAGAAAACATTTACATCTAGACTGGTATTTAGGTTTTGACAACAGCCCAAACATCATGGAAACAGGGGTAAAAACCCCAAAATCCCTCCGTTCTTCTTCTAACTCAATTTCTGAGTCCAAAAAAGCTCAGCACAGTGCACGGGCCTTTGAAACACCGGTGAGGTTCCAAAATATTTTGGGGTACTTTTTAACCCCCCTAATTTTCCCTTGGGCAATGCTTTTGGGGCTACCCCTTTTTCGTTTTTCCAACTAAAAGAAAATTTTTTTTAACGTGCGAAACGATGTACATGGGCTTTTACTCACTCCCCAGAGACCGGGGAATACTAGAAGTCCAAGTCCACCGTGAAAAAAAATACCGTGGATTGAACCCGACCTCTAGCACTTGATACGGACACCATGGCCTCGAGACCATGCAAGCCCCCCTAACTCTAGACGGGAAGTTTCCTATATACATTTGATCATTTACTGAAGATGAACCAAACAAAAAAAAGCCTCTCTGCATGAGAGCCCTGAACAATAACCCTCAGCCGGGCACGTTCTTTTGTCAAACATCCACCATAGTTCAAACAGACAACAACCAACAACAGAGTAATATTCCAAATGTTTATTATACAAGTATGAATAAAATAGCCATGTGATCTTGAATTATTGTACACAGAGTTCTCATTATTTCTTCCCATCTGTGCATCTTTCACACACTGGCTGTGTGTTGAGATGGTTTACTCTTTCTATTTCTTCTTCTGCCTTTCTAAGCCCCAGTGGAGCATAGGCTCAACCAACTCATGCCCAATCACTCTGTCTTTCTCTTTTGCATGCAGCTCTTCCCATCTTTTTAGCTTTACTCTTTAGCTCCCTTTATGTGTTTTTGGTCTTCCTTTACTTTATTGCTATGCACTCTGTGGGTCTAAGTACAAAAACATTCTAGTTATTCTGTTCTCAGGCTTTCTCCTGTATGTCCTGAGAACAAAATAGTTTCCCCTGGATTTAGAATACATTGTTAACTCTTTCAGCAGTAAACAAGTCACCGTAGGTTTCTTACCCAGTCCAGGATGTTCTTCCTATCTTCTATGTTATCTTAACCTTTTATATCTTCTTCTTCTTTACATCGACAGGTTGTACACTCCTATACAAAGTTCTGGTTGTTTGTCCTCGTCTGCTTTTTTTCTCTCTCCAAAACATGGGTTTTGCATGCGCATCTATTTTACATATAGGTCTTATCTGTATGCAGACTACTGGTTTCTTGCCTCATAGGCAGACCGTTGAGTTTTAACTGTTTCTGACTCATAGTGTCCCTGTTGAATAAAAAAAGTATTTGGGGGTTTTCTTCTTCTGCGTTCACCTTTAAAAGAACAATCGGCTGTAGTTTACAGCTAGGCTGTGATATCTGCGCTGCACAGCCCAACACATCTGACTGCAGCAAACTCCTAATTAGTCACCTTTTATGACAGCGACAGCAGTGGCTCCGTTTCTCACCGGATCAAACACACAGGGGAAATTTGTTGCTTTAAGCCCCACTCCTTGAGAGAGAAGGGGTTAAACAAGTAACTGCATGGAAGTGAAAGTGTGAATGAACAAGTATAACAACAATACAGTAACAATCCATGCTTGAAGCAAACTGGACATTTGCTGTTAGTTAATATATTTGTATATACTTGGGACTTGATGTGCCTAATATTGGGGAAAAAAAAGTGTGTGTGGGAGGGGGGGGGGGGCTCTGTCCCCCAATGAGAACGACATAAGAGACAACTAATTATTATACGATACGTCAGACTGAGAACCACAGATATCAAAGCCTAGCTTTAAACCACAATACACTGTGCCAACCCCCTTCTTAAGGCAGAAGAGGACGGCTGCTAGTTGCATATCCTTTAAAGTACCTTACAAACCAACCCCAGCATTCTTTGGCTGTTTATAGTTTTACTTTATGTGGCTAATGGCCGCCCCTATCTTTTGTTTGTTGATGGTAACTGTTTTTACTTTAACATTTACTTTCAGTAGTTTGCCTCTGCTTTCTCAACAATCGGTTCTCAACACCACTGTCAAAATCAGTGCAAAGCAGCCTGCTGCCAAACAGCTGGCAGCTAAAATCGAAGCGGGTATATCCAAATGATGAGAAAACCCTGGAAAAGATAGAAAGAGTAACGAGGATGTCATGATGGGAAACTGAGTCATGAAAAGAACTGATTGCCCACATAAAAAAAAGGCAATCTACATTCTTTGGTCATATGATGAGAAGGAGAAAACTGGATTACATCGTGACAGCAGGAAAGTTGTGGGGGGGGGGGGGGGGAGGAGAGGCAGATGGAGACTAAGACAACAGATGCTGCACAGTTTGACATCATGGCATGAAGAATCATCTGTGTCAGAGTTAACTGAAAGTAGATGAGACAGAAGGTTGTAGATAGACATGACTACCAACGCCACACGGCATGGACTTTAAGAAGAAGATCTTAGAATCAGAAACCCTGTTCACAACCCCTAAGCCACTCATATATCTTTATTTACTGCTGATCGGTTTCAAGTACTACACATGCTACCAAACTAGAGAAAAAAATAACAAACATATTCACATATTATTTTAAACAACACAAACAATATAGATAATGTACAATTGCAGACAAGAATACTGTTTAAAGATATATGAACAACCCTCAAATGAGAGGCTGTTCAAAAACACATTCAATTAATGTCCAAACTTTTTCAGCTAAAACTACTGTACACTGTACTGGAGTAAGAGAATCACTGGATGCATTTCAAATCTGCATGCACACCAAGATTTATATCATTCTTCACTTTTAAGACAAAGGGGAAAAAAAGAAACTGATGACATTCAAAATAAAAATATATGCAAGAAACTTCCTAGCAGATATGCCACAGGTATACACTTGACAGATGTCAGTTCAGAACTTTCTGAACCTTATCTGCAACAGGTTAAATCAGGTCATCATCAAGTGACTTGCACACTGGCATGGGCAATCCAGCATTTTCTAAACTTGCAATCTCCAACAATATACATCAGTTTACATGCGGACACCAGTCCATGCCATGACAAAAGTCTGTCAAGAATTTCCTTATGTTGTCTTTCTGTATCTCTCAGCCGTAAATCTTTTCAGTCATTACAATATTTCTGTTTCTTCTCACAACAATGCCAAAAACTCTCTCTTTCCAATATTTCAGACGAGCGCTTTTCAGACACTTGTCTTTTTTAAGACATCTGGACTATACATTCTGACTGTCCACTCTTGAATAACTTTGTATGTTGACTGCAGACATTTACTGGTAAGAACAGATCACACTTGGCCAGTGATTCTGTAAACTACTTCTAATTTTCATTCTCCCTACCTATGGTTTTCAGGTTAAAAGGTCTCAGACCTCTATAAAGTCTGTAGTGCTAAGCACGTCTTCCACTGTTGCACACAGCTTAGTTTCCACCGGAATGCCAGACCTGGAATCTCTCTCTACTGCAGGCTAGCCAAACCTAGAATCTCTCTACTGCAGGCTAGCCAAACCTAGTATCTCTCTACTGCTGACCAGCCAAACCTGGAATCTCTCTACTGCAAGCTAGTCAAACCTAGGAATCTCTCTTCTGCAGGCTAGCCAAACCTGGAATCTCTCTACTGCAGGCAGAGAGCATTAAGAAGCACATGTTCAGTATTCTGAGGCACCTTTTCATATCAGCAAATTTATGGATCCCCAATTAAAAATTTCTTGTACATATGGCTGCAGTCTGCTGGGTCTAGTACAAAGTGACCAATGATTTGATACATACTGGCAATTTTGTATATTATATTAGTAATTTGATAAATAGATGAATTCATAATAGATCAGTGATCTGGTATATAGATCACAGATTCCATACAAAGATCAGTGATCTGATACACAAATAAGTGATTCCGTGCATTGATCGGTGATTTCATTCACAGATCAGTGATTATGTAAATTGACTGATGATTTAATAGAAAGATGAGTGATTTATTACAGAAATAAGTAATCTGTTAGAGATGTCAATGATTTAATTCAAAGGTCAGTAATCTAATACAGAGATCAGTGATCTGATAGATTTCAATGATTGGGCTATACTTTGATTAGTGATTTATTACAGAGATCAGTGATTTTATATGCTGATCAGCGTTAACAATAACAGATCCCATTCTTGAGGCCTTATGTGATTTCCCCCGCTTATTTGCCAGCTGCCCAGATTTCACATTTCATTTTCCTATTGTGCCATTCATACAGAGGTGGCCACCAAAAAAATGTATACATAGTAATCGTCCACCAGTGGAATGCATAAACATTTTCATAGAGGCTCCTGTGTAAAAACATCATCGTTTCAGCTCTATACTCCACAGGGAGCATTGTAAGATGGAAAGTGGTGACTATATAATGGCATGTAATGGCTACTAACAGTGAGATGGCAAACACTATCAATTAAGGCACAACAGCAGGGAGATGTATTCTCAACTAATAGGTTGGACGCAAGAGTTATTTCCCAGTACCTGCTAAAATTACAGCAAATTTGTGGTTTCCTAATAAAAATTCCATACACATACCCACCCTCTCTCTCTCTCTTAAGTTATCCAAGGAATAAAAATATTCCTTTTAAGAATACATTGAGCAAAAACGACTTTCAACTTCACACTCATGGACAAGCACACACACATGAAACAAAAGTGCAAGGAAGAAAGAGAGTTTGAGATAGATTAAAAAGTTTCCCTCTGATTACGTACTGTGAACAAACATTTCATTGTGTGGGTTTTCTGGGCTCCATTTTGGACCACAGAGATTAAACCCACTGCACCCTTCACAAACATGTCATAGGAGGAGACTAGTTAGAAGTGTTTCCTTTAGAGTCAGAGTGCAACTGCCTGACAGGTAAGAAACCAACAGTCTGCATACAAATAAATAAGCGGATCTGTACCCACAAAACTCAAGTTCTGGATCAAGACTAAAGTTCAGGAGTGGATGAACAGCCAGAACTTTCCACCAGAGTTTACCGCTGCTGAACGATAACATGAAAAAGAAGTAGACGAACATAAATTCAGAGTTACAGAATAATAAAACAGACAATAAAAAAAAAAAAAAAAAAAATTTCAGACATAATACAGACATCACTGAACAGATTACTCACTGCAGACATCATCCAATAAGCTGACTTAGTTATGAGGCAGACAGCATAACAGGCCCATGAGACATCAGCAAAAACACACTGGGTATGTAGCAATGAATCTCACAGAAACATCACACTTATCAGTTTTATGCAATCCTTTCACTTCATAGACCCACCCAGTCCTGACTGGCCTATGAAAATCAGGTCTAACAATATATGCCCTATGTGTCAAAAGGCATGAAAAGTGTCAGTGACTTACCCATATGCCCCATGAAAACAAAACAAAAAAAGGTAGGTAGTGACAATCATATTATGTATAATGGACAATCCTGTTAGGTATAATGGTGATCATGATTTATAAAGAAACTAAAACACTGAGAAAATTTTCATTTTGTTTTACAGAGTTTTATCACCTTTTTCTTGAGTTCAAATGCAGAAACAGTCACCTTGATCACCCCTGCTGTGTTGTTATATGTGAGTAGAATCCTCCATTCCAATGCACACAGACACGTTTATGTCAGTGGATTCCTCTTATCTACAGATAGATACATTTATGCCAGTGGATTCTTCCATTCCAATCCACAAAGACACATACATGTGAGTAGAATCCTCCATTCCAATGCACACAGACACGTTTATGTCAGTGGATTCCTCCTATCTAATCTACACATACACAAATACATCAGTGGATTCCTCCAATCTACAGATAGATACATATATGCCAGTGGATTCTTCCATTCCAATCCACAAAGACACATACATGTTAGTAGAATCCTCCATTCCAATTCACACAGACACATATACATTAGGGTATTCCTCCATTCCAATCCACACAGACACATATACATTAGGGTATTCCTCCATTCCAATCCACACAGACACATATATGTCAGTGGATTCCTCCATTCCAATCTACACAGACGCATATAAGTCAGTAAAAATTAACAAGACTTTATCCAGATCACCAATCTGTGGAGAGACATGAATGCCTTCATTAAGAAGGCACATGATGATGAAGAATCTGTGTATGAAGTCAGAGGAACCAGTTAGGGAACTCGTTGAACAAAGCACATATTGAGTTAATTTCAAAATGATTGAGCAGTGCAGTATTTTCTAATCACATATGACAGAACTACTACTTCTGCATTTGATCGTAACAGGGCAGCTGACACAATGTGTTGTGGTTCACATCCTGGCCCAATACATCGGATTTCAACAAACATTTCATTAGTTACCCTTTACAACATGCCTGAAAGGAGCAATAGGTCTGTTCTTTCTTTCCTCAAAAATTAGGCCCTGAAACTCCTACAGGAAATATGACAGAACAATCCACTGAACGTTCATAGGTCCAATGATAACAACAAGTACCCAGACAACAAAAAAAGAAAATGAATGCCAAGTTTAAGTGTTCATTTTCCAACTCCACCTTGCAGAAGCAACATTTCCACATTTCTGAAAGACAGCAGACTCAACCAACAACACAAACAAATAAATAAGACTTGCTCCACTCCCTAGATGTCGATGTCAATCCCTCGCAGCAGGGAGGCTTCCAGCGGAATGTCAAACTCGGTCAGGGAATCCAGGATGTGCATGACAAAGTTGGTGTGGCTTGGAATGCGAAGGAAGGAGTTCTCCTCGTACATCTGAGCTGTTACTGTTGTGTTGGCCATCAGCGGCAGCCAGCGATGGAGGCAGCGCTTCCTGCAGAAGTGTTAAAGTTTCAACAAGATGTGTGCAAATATACCATGTCAGAGTGTACACACATATATTATCAGATATGTACAAATATATGACATTAGAACTGTACAAACATAAGACATGAGTAAAAATACATCACATCACATCATACATGTACAAACACATCACAGCCATGTACAGATACAAAAGTTGTGTACAAATATATCACATTAGATTGATACAAACATACGACATCAGATGAGAATGAATACATCACAAAACTTGTGTACAAATATAACATTAATGTACAAACACATCACAACACACATGTACAATGTCATCACATTATTACTGGCCATTAATTGAGGTTCTTGTGCCAGCGTAAGTCACATAAAATGTCCTTCACCGTCCCATTTAAAAACCTAATGACAAACTTGTCAGTTCCAGCAAGATCTTGAAGCTTGCACATATAAAGTCAAAATGCATAAGGCAGTTGTCAGATGTGCCAACACTAACAGTCCCAACATCATATGTGCAGCTCACAATTAGCGGATATGGTCAAACATGAAAGCAGGCATTGTACCTACCACTTGCACAGTACATGCTATTCTGAATGTAAGCAGCTACTTTAGTGCAGTAAACAACACATCGCAGGCACAACAGTGTAGACATACATCAAATGTTAATATCAAAAACAAACAGCTGACTTCAATCGTAAAACTGGCTGAAATATATTTCTTTGAATAGTTTCTTTTCCCAGTGTAGGTTCTGGGGCCCTTTCTTATGGGTGCAAAAAAAAAAAAAATATATTCACTCACTTTTTAATCGAAAGCATGTGATAACAGATAATAAAGGTCTGCTGAAATATCCATCCGTGTTGGGCTGAAAAAAAACAGATACTGCAGCCTGTAGTGATCCAAAATAGAGAAATGAAGTAAAGGTTCTGACTGTAAGAATCAGGGAAACCCTAGTTTGCAAGACATGAAGTCAGCATGCGGGAGTGAAGCCTCGTGAATGTGTGTGAATTTTACAAGGTCCAACAATTAAGTAATGAGACTGATTTTATTATGGTCAAGTCAAAAATGCCACTTAAGAAGCAAAGCATGGAATCTAAAGAGGCAATATTCATCTATGATCTGGCTTCTTTTTATTGCTGCTAGTTAAGCAGACAGCAAAAAAAGAATAAGCACGGAGCAAAAAGCTAACATTAAATACTTTTTAAAACTCAGAAAAAGCACCATTGAAACAGTTGAATTGATGAAACAAGTTTATGGGGATAATTGTTTATCTCGTGCACAAATTTTCAGTTTGTATTCACAATTCAAAAGTGGTGTAGAAATGATTACTAATGCACCTAGACCAGGATGCCAAATTTCTGGTCGTAATGATGAACTCATTGCAAAAGTCAGAGAACGGATACAAGAAGATCATTGTTTTACTGTGAGGATGATGGCAAATGAATCTGGTGTAAATTGAGAGAAAATTCATTACATTTTTGTGCAAGAAAAAGTTGCTTGCCAGTTTGTACCACATTCGTTGTCTGATGACCAAAAACATCAGCGGGTTAAGTACCTAAGAGACATCATCAAAACAAGAATTTTTGGCCCAAAAACAAAGGTGTGTTCTCAGCCTTCCACTCTATTCCAGAGATTTGTCTCCCTGTGATTATTTTATATTCCCAAAATTAAAGTTACGACTGAAAAGGACCCTTCTTTAACGATATTGATGACATCCAAAGGGCCGTAGCATCGACCTTAGGGGCCATAAGAACAGAAGAACTACAGAGGTCATTCAAGTGTTTGTTAGATCGTGCATTTTTATCAATGCACAAGGGGCTTAGTATGAATGAAATATAGGTTATATCATCGACTGTTGATTATTTAAATTTTTACAGAATTAGTCTCATTACTTAATTGTCGGACCTTGTAGGAGCACAGGAGACCTGTGTGAACAGCTGAATAGACATTCCTTCTGTGACAGGGCCCAGAGATGAAGGGTGCAAAAGCTGATCTTCCATACAGAAATCTACACTGAACAAAGGCTGAGAGAAAGGCAATGCTGATGTGTTCCTACTGAGTGCTGATTTTGGTCAAAGATGGATGTTGAGGGTTTGGCAGTGTGATCAGAAGTGCAGATAAGTAGAACCTGAATGTGTGAAGTAAATGTCATGCTGTAGATGGTGGCTAGGTTGTTTGTCAGACCAGAGGACAGGCTCTCAAAGCTCATGTGCTTTGATCATTATAACATGAAACTGTCATCAACTGGTGTCGACTGCTATGTGGAAGAGTTGTGGGAGTTGACTGGAGAAAGCCTCTGTCCCATCTACTCTGTGAACACTAGACAATGACCAGAGTCTTACTGCAACAAGTGAAACACTAACGCCCTGTAAACTACAATACAACGTGCCAGCCACCATTTTAAGTGCGAATAAGGAAGAAGAATGTATTTTGGAGAAAATGTAATTAACTGGGCTGGACGTGTTAGAGCAGTCGATAAGAGGCTCGCTTTCAAATTGAGCTGCGACTCGCTGCAGCCCATGGCCAGTGATTGAAACCGGGTGGCTCCTGGGGTTCACCCAGCCTTCAGGAAATGGGTACCAGAGTTGACACTCTGGGGTAAATGGAGGAACATCGCTGTAGCTACAAAGTTACGTGCGAGCGGCGACACAGGCAACAATTCTTAACAGCTGTCCGTACTGGTGGCAGAACGCTGGCTCACATCTCCCAACTTTACTACGTTTTTTTTTTTTTTTTAGTTGTTTTTGTTGTTGTAATTAACTATATTTAAAAAAAATGTTTAATAACTTGTGTAAAATTTTTAAGAACACTTTATTCGAGGATTTCCAGGTTCTGAACTTTTTTCTTCAAAATTATCTAGAGTGACAGGGTTGGGGGTGAACTCCGAAGAAAGAATAAGAATATATTCTTTTGGACTTTCTCTTGACTGCTGTTTAAATGACCTTACACACTCACATTTGCTTTCTACAATCAACAAGTAACAATAATTCATAAAGGCCTAACAACAGTAACATCAAAACAAGGCTTACTTAATTCCAACACAGATAAACACTTGGAATTTTCCGTCTTTGCCCACAGAGTCGGAAGCTGTGTTGATTTTGCCCACCAGGTCACAGAAGAGCCAGTAGCCAGCCTTGCACACTTCAGACAGCTGGCAGGGTGTGTTGCCCATTAAAGCGTTTTCGAAGAAAGCTTTCAGTCGTTCTGGGAAATACAGACATGGCTCAATGAATTATTGCGGCATGGAAAATATTCACTAACTTATGTCAAAAATGTTTCAATGCTCTCAAGATTATGGCAGGAGTGGACATGGAATAAAGAATGTTGTTCACAATGTATCCAGCATGTGATCTTGTTAGTGATAGATTATGGTCTTGGATTGCTTATCATATCAAAAAGTGAGCTGATGAAACTTAAACGCATACAGAATGAAGCCATATGGGTAATTCTGGGATGTACAAGAGATATCCCGATAGTATGTATGTGATATATACTTGCACTGTCTACTACTGCAGACAGGCTCAAAGTTCTGCAAGCAAAGACATATCGCAGAGTAGCTGCGGACAAGAAGCACCTTCTGCCTGAGGCCCTGGATAGAACTTAGGGTCACAGACTGAAAAGAGGAAGGTCTTAGATGGGGGAAAAGGTAAAAAATAACAACAGAGAAACAAGTAGGTGAAAAACACAATCAAACTCAAACAGAAAACACCCACTAACTGTTGGTGGAAAACAGAAACACCCATCAACAGCAAACAAAGAAACATGGAAGGGGATGGTGGAAGAGGAGAAATAAGTGATGAAAACAAATAAGAAACTAGAAACTAAGGTTAATGATACTGAAGACTACTGGCATGTTCTAACCACACCACCCCTCTAGTGCTTTTCAGTGTATAAAAATATCCCAGTCTAAAATATTTCAAGGCATGGACACATTTGCAATCGCTCTTCGTCTCCTTCTATGCACACTGACATATGGCTTTCATTAGCATAAGTAAAGATCCCTTTTCACGCCTATAGGCACATCGGGCATATGGGAAGAGCTCTTATATGTTTACAGACCAACTGGCACTAGGTGGGTAATGTCAGCATTACACCGGCTGGCTTTACTTCTCCAGGACAGCCAAACTGGTACCCATTTTAAGTTGGGTCGACCTTCGATGCCCCATATCACGATAAAAATCCACACAGCCAACAATGGGTTTCGATCGCGGTACTCTGGAATTATGAGTCAAAATCGCAACGCCTAAGCCATAAGTAAAATAAAGCAATCTTATTACACAAAATGCTCAATGTGATGCCAGATTCCAAATATTTTCCGCCAGGACATTACCTGGTAACCACTGTAAGCTGGGAGTCCAGGCTGAGTCTGATAAAAAAGATAAAAATACCCACTTTGTGTGGATTCAAACCCAAGACCTTCAGACCACTACACTACTACTTCTCTCCACTAATATTTGTACTTACCCATACGGTAGGAAAAGAAAGTAGCCCGTCCACACAACTGGACAAACTAAGCCCTATATTTGGCACTTGATGGGTGATGAGGTTAAAAGTATACAGAATACTTTTGCTTCCTTCTTCTTCTCTTCATGCTCCCTGCCAGTGGTTTTCACATAAGAAGGCCACAGGTCTCTATGAAGTCAACACATACCATCATCTGATCCATACAGCTATGTTTTCATCTGAATGCCAACCTGAGAAAACCTTTGGTTTGGTTTATACAACGGATCAACATCCTGGCACAAGGGTAGTAACCCATAAGTGCTCAGTTCTACTTCTAACTCCAGCTCGAGTCCGAAGAATCTCAGCTCAGTGCAGGAACTCTACAGCATCGGCGAGGATCCTGAAATACTTTGGGTGGATTTTAAACTCCAAATTTTGCCAGGCCCCTGCACCTCTGACCTGATATCATGTCCTCCATTACTATTCTTTTCAAGCTGTTTGATACGGCTAAAGTATGTCAGTTCGGAGACAGGATGATCTTTTCAAGCTGTTTGATACGGCTAAAGTATGTCAGTTCGGAGACAGGATGATCTTTTCAAGCTGTTTGATACGGCTAAAGTATGTCAGTTCGGAGACAGGATGATGTTTTCAAGCTGTTTGATACGGCTAAAGTATGTCAGATCGGAGATAGGATGATGTTTTCAAGCTGTTTGATACGGCTAAAGTATGTCAGTTCGGAGACAGGATGATGTTTTCAAGCTGTTTGATACGGCTAAAGTATGTCAGTTCGGAGACAGGATGATGTTTTCAAGCTGTTTGATATGGCTAAAGTATGTCAGTTCGGAGACAGGATGATGTTTTCAAGCTGTTTGATATGGCTAAAGTATGTCAGTTCGGAGACAGGATGATGTTTTCAAGCTGTTTGATATGGCTAAAGTATGTCAGTTCGGAGACAGGATGATGTTTTCAAGCTGTTTGATACGGCTAAAGTATGTCAGATCGGAGACAGGATGATGTTTTCAAGCTGTTTGATACGGCTAAAGTATGTCAGTTCGGAGACAGGATGATGTTTTCAAGCTGTTTGATACGGCTAAAGTATGTCAGATCGGAAACAGGATGATGTTTTCAAGCTGTTTGATACGGCTAAAGTATGTCAGTTCGGAGACAGGATGAACGAACGAACGAACGAGCGAACAAACTTTATTTTCAAAGGGTTACAAATTGGGCACGCAGGCCCGTCTGACATTCGGCCCTTCTAAGTACTCATTTTTCAGAGTACTAATACCTGTTATCAATAATGCATGTTATGGATTTAAAAAGAAATATATAATGCATACACACATTGTGTGTACGCCATCATACACACTCACACACACGTATACATACATCTACATTTTCATACAGGTGAACTCATATACAGACAAACGTGATACATACACACCTGCATCTACATACATATACAAGCATACACATACACAGAAATAAATGCACAAACAGAAAACACACACACATACATTTATGGATATACATGCACACACGCATTCCATATATACACATCTATACATGCACCCATGCATACACACATATACCATTACATGTACAGACACCAACATATGCCCAAAACCACACATTCACACTTACATGAATACATACACCCACATACATATATCCACACATATATACCTAAACTCACATCTTTACACACATACATACATACATATATCCATCCACATATATACACAACATAATAAATACTACCTACATACTTTGCATACACACATTACATACATACACATTTACATTCATACATTCTCATACATAAATATACATACTTATACTTTCATATATCATGCATACACATGCATACACACACAATCACATACCGGACATACAGGATGATGTTTACAAGCTGTTTGATACGGCTAAAGTATGTCAGTTCGGAGACAGGATGATGTTTTCAAGCTGTTTGATACGGCTAAAGTATGTCAGTTCGGAGACAGGATGATGTTTACAAGCTGTTTGATACGGCTAAAGTATGTCAGTTCGGAGACAGGATGATGTTTTCAAGCTGTTTGATATGGCTAAAGTATGTCAGTTCGGAGACAGGATGATGTTTTCAAGCTGTTTGATACGGCTAAAGTATGTCAGTTCGGAGACAGGATGATGTTTTCAAGCTGTTTGATACGGCTAAAGTATGTCAGTTCGGAGACAGGATAATGTTTTCAAGCTGTTTGATACGGCTAAAGTATGTCAGTTCGGAGACAGGATGATGTTTTCAAGCTGTTTGATACGGCTAAAGTATGTCAGTTCGGAGACAGGATGATGTTTTCAAGCTGTTTGATACGGCTAAAGTATGTCAGTTCGGAGACAGGATGATGTTTTCAAGCTGTTTGATACGGCTAAAGTATGTCAGTTCGGAGACAGGATGATGTTTTCAAGCTGTTTGATACGGCTAAAGTATGTCAGTTCGGAGACAGGATGATGTTTTCAAGCTGTTTGATACGGCTAAAGTATGTCAGATCGGAGACAGGATGATATTTTCAAGCTGTTTGATACGGCTAAAGTATGTCAGTTCGGAGACAGGATGATGTTTTCAAGCTGTTTGATACGGCTAAAGTATGTCAGATCGGAGACAGGATGATGTTTACAAGCTGTTTGATATGGCTAAAGTATGTCAGTTCGGAGACAGGATGATGTTTTCAAGCTGTTTGATATGGCTAAAGTATGTCAGTTCGGAGACAGGATGATGTTTTCAAGCTGTTTGATACGGCTAAAGTATGTCAGTTCGGAGACAGGATGATATTTACAAGCTGTTTGATACGGCTAAAGTATGTCAGTTCGGAGACAGGATGATGTTTACAAGCTGTTTGATACGGCTAAAGTATGTCAGTTCGGAGACAGGATGATGTTTTCAAGCTGTTTGATACGGCTAAAGTAAGTCAGTTCGGAGACAGGATGATGTTTTCAAGCTGTTTGATATGGCTAAAGTATGTCAGTTCGGAGACAGGATGATGTTTTCAAGCTGTTTGATATGGCTAAAGTATGTCAGTTCGGAGACAGGATGATCTTTTTAAGCTGTTTGATATGGCTAAAGTATGTCAGTTCGGAGACAGGATGATCTTTTCAAACTGTTTGATATGGCTAAAGTATGTCAGTTAGGAGACAGGATGATCTTTTCAAGCTGTTTGATATGGCTAAAGTATGTCAGTTCGGAGACAGGATGATGTTTTCAAGCTGTTTGATATGGCTAAAGTATGTCAGTTCGGAGACAGGATGATGTTTACAAGCTGTTTGATATGGCTAAAGTATGTCAGTTCGGAGACAGGATGATGTTTACAAGCTGTTTGATATGGCTAAAGTATGTCAGTTCGGAGACAGGATGATCTTTTCAAGCTGTTTGATATGGCTAAAGTATGTCAGTTCGGAGACAGGATGATCTTTTCAAGCTGTTTGATATGGCTAAAGTATGTCAGTTCGGAGACAGGATGATCTTTTCAAGCTGTTTGATATGGCTAAAGTATGTCAGTTCGGAGACAGGATGATGTTTACAAGCCAATTTTCTTTGATGTTCAAATCTGTTCAAATACTGACCCATATAGTCCCAAATAAAGATCTTGTTGCGAAACAGACGGGAAGATCGAAAGCCAAACTGGAACACCTGCTCCATACAGTGTACAAGTCCCTTATCTCCACACAGGAGGTAGGTGATGTTTCCACGCTGCAGTAATAGACAGAAAAACCCAATAAAAATTATACAATAATAATATATTAATAATAATAATTATAAAGATATAAATAAAAAGCATTCTATTTATCATCTAAATTACTTTGACTTTAATAAATGCCTCAATGGTTTTAACCCACTGACTACCAACGTCGCACTTTATGCGACGAGGCGGCGTTTACTTCCTGTCACCAACGTCGCACGCTTTGCAAGTTTAGCTTTGGACGCTCGCCGGCATGTTAAAATCGCGATTTTTATGATGGCTTTAGTTTCTGTATGGTTAATTAAGGGAAATAACTTCGTAGTGCTTGAAGTAAATATTTGAAGAATTTTTTTAGTTAGCTCCCATGACGGTGAGACATTGACGAAAAATTCATCATGGCGTCAAATTATCGGAACCATCGTGGTGGCCATATCTCTCCTAATTTTTCTAATGATGCATTCGATTTTCTTGATTTTGCTTCAAAAAGTGAATTTGAAGACACTTCTGAACAGTTGGATGGCTATGACTATAATAAATTTAATGAAGTGCCATTCAAAACATCGTCGACTGTAAAACGGCAGCATGAAGCTTTGAAGTCAAGTCTGACAAAGACAGTGTTGTTGGCTGCAAGTACTGGTGCCGCAGTTTATGATGCTGATAGTTCTTGTAAGAGTATTCAGTCAAAGCCCACAGATTATAAAGATTTTGTGCGTGAGTCTGCACATGACGAAGATATCATTGCCGCTTTTGATTCAGAATCATCATCATCTGACGAGATGTGCCATGCCCCCCAATGGTTGATGACTGGCATTGTGATTTAGACATTGTGATTTAGACATTTTAGAAGGCTTTCCTGGAGTACCCCCATTTACTCGCACTTTTGGTTTATTTCTGCCAGCAGGAACAAATGAACCACTGAATATTTTCTCCAGTAAAGAAATTCTGGCTGTGTTTGCTAAAGAAACAAACCGTTATGCTGAGGCAAAGATTGGTGCGAAACCAGACACCTGTTTTCCCAAGAACTGGAAACACACAACCCCAAATGAAGTAACATGGTTTCTTGTACTGTTGCGTCACATGTGTTGTGAAAAAGCCGTCTATTTCAGACTACCGGAGTCTATATCCATCTATCCACTCATCATTTGCTGCCACCATCACGTCACGGGGGCGTTTTCTATATATTGCTGTCAGATAACAGATTTGTCTGTTGCCTTTTCAGCACCATATCTACAGCCACATGATGATGATATAAAACAGTAAATCTACATATGTCTTGTTATTTGTTATCTATTTAATTTGGTGCAAACAATTTCAGATAGGATAAGTGATATTGAACAGTTGTGAAGCTGTGACATTTTTTGGGAGTCTGAATTATTGTCAGATAAAGGATTTTTCAGTTGCCTTTTTTGCAACAATCTACAGCCACATGATGATGATGATTATGGCAGACAAAGTAAACCCCATTTTTTGTCTTCACACTGTTCTCGGTTCAATTTTGTGCAAAAATAAAAAATGTAATATATGTTTGTTGAATATTTTTGAAAAACAAATCATCACTATCAGTCTTTATTGTTGTCAGATAAAAGATTTTCAGTTGCCTTTTTTGCAACAATCTACAGCCACATGATGATGATGACTATGTCAGAGTAAACCTTATTTTTATTTTCTTTAAATGGGTTCTTGGTTTAATATTGTGCAAAAAATACAAAATATTATACATTTTTGTTAAATATTTTTTTTAAATAAGACATTTTTATTAGTCTTTATTGTTGTCAGATAAAAGATTTTTCTGTTGCCTTTTTTACACTAATCTACAGCCACATGATGATGATGCAAAACAAAATAAACAACTTTTTTTCTTGAAATTTGTTCTTCATTCAGTTTGGTGCAAAAATACAAAATATTGTGAGATTATATCAAATAGTTGTGAAGCTATGGCATTTTTAGTAAACACTAAAATACGTGGTATCTGGGGAAATGCAAGGGTTAATGGGCTTTGTAGTAAGTGGGTTAAAAAAACCAGTAATGGAAACATAATTTAAAAACAGAAACAAACAAAACAAGAGACATAAAATAACAACAAATGAACACAGAAACACACATACAAAGAAAGAAGAATAAAGGTTTGGGGAAAGGGGGAGGGGGGGGGGGGGGGGTGGTCAGCAAAATGAAACCAACAGATAAACAAGGAAAAGCAAAGTCCAGCAAAATGAAACTAACAAATAAACACAGAAGAACTAAGTAAACCAAAAACAAACACTCAGAAGAGCAATGCAGAGCAAAAATAAACTAACAAATAATAATGGAAGAACAAAGTACAGCAAAAACAAACAAACACAGAAGAACAAAGTAAAGCAAAAACAAACTAAAAATATAAAACATGGAAGAATACAAAGTATAGTGAAAAAAAACAACAACAAATAAACACAGAAGAACAAATTACAGCAAAAACTAACAAATAAAAATGGAGGAACAAATTACAGAAAAAACAAATAAACATGAAGAACATACATTTAAAAAAAACACACACACAGGAAAAAACCCACGAAAACTGTACCTCTTTCTCAGGTTTGTAGAAGTGTTTGACCAAGTTATTGACAGCCTGTCCCAGATTTTCCTGGATCTCAGCCAAACCAATATCTGCAAATGATCAGGATTTTCAAAGTAATAAATTCGGCAACTCTGTGCAGGAACCATCTTTAGACAACTCAGACTGGATGCCTCCAACAGAGTTGAAGCCAAAGAAATCAACAACACATATACAAGTGAATATAAACATCAGATTCTGCAAGAACTCTGTAGTCTAATCCCCATAAGGTAAAGGACCCTTCAGGTATATAAGGCCTAGAGGCTAGACTACGACAGGAAGAGTACATGTAAACAAAGATCTTCATCTGAACTTACTTGTGCTGTGAGCTTTTCTTGGGGATTTTGGTGAGCAAGTCTTGGGAGGTGAAGTCACCACAACTTCATCTGGAAATTATATATTTTAAGTCATAAGTGAAAGCAAATTTGTAATGTACATTCATAATTAATGCACATTTTATATTCAACTCCACCATGTTGTATTATTTTGGCTGTGAGAAGCCAAACTTGCCTGTAGGTTACCAGGGCTATAAAGGAAGCAAAGAATAGTTCAATGGTAGCCTACCATGCAGGTCATAACCTTTCGCCCCCTGAATGCTAAAAAAAAAAAAAATTTAAAAAATATGTCATGAATCAATACATTTCTAGAAAAAAATCCTCACAAAAATGAATTACATGGATTCTGAAAGTGTTTCTTAAAGTTGAAAAAAAAAACTTGGTGTCAACTGTGTATGTTGCTTGTTATAGAGAACTTCTTAAACCCTTATTATATGTAAAAATTTCTGTCTGAAAGTGTTGTAAAGAGTTAACAAACCTTCAGTGTCAATTGTGTGGTGCATCAGCTCCGCCACCAGTAGCCTTTCTGTGCTTCCATCATCCACTCCTCGGCCCCAGCCATCGACCACAGTTAAACCTGTCAAACAGTTGGGTTAAACATGACACACTTCAATGATATATAATTTAATTGTGGTTTAATTCTGTTTCCTCATCTGTCAATGTTCTGTTTTAAAAGGATAGTCAATTTGTTGTATGCAAGATAATGTGTGGTATCTGCAATAAAAAATGTTAATATCACAAATATGTCTCCAGAAGAGGATTCAGGGGTCAGGCAAATGTGTCAAGTCTTTTTCTTGTGAAATGCCCATGATTTTAAACTGACAAGTTATCTGACAGTGACCTATCCATAACAGCCATAGTGATACAGAACTACAGTCAGCTTTTAAAAAAAAAATTTCTTTGAACCGGTTATTGCAGACTCTAAGATCACTTCAAATGGACTGGGGGCTTATCAATGTCCCAACTGAATGGGAGGATTTTCCTTTATCTCACTTGTTTATTTCACTCTCAGGTTTTCTCCTCAGGGTTGAAACCCCCTACTTATCAGTGGATTACCAGGGACAAAAGGGTTCAAGAAATGAAGGTGAATCAGACTTAACTCCTTTAGTCCCACACAACGCACCTTATGTGATATGCACTCTGATATGACGAATATTGCTAAAATCTTCCCAGTTAAAAGAAAATAATATGCAACATGGTATATGTTTCCTGCAAAGTGTGTTAAGTGCTGCCTCTATTAATGCTATGCATTCCTTTTCTTTACATTGTTTCCATCATTTCTGTTGGATATCTTCTGTGAAATCTTGTGGGACTGAAAGAGTTAAACAAGAGAAATTGATCTGTTTTGTCCCAAGCAATGTGCCGTATGTGCATTTTCTGCCTTATATAGTCAGTTACTCTAAAGAACTCAAAAGTTGGAACATATATCTGGCTCTTGTGGGAACTAGTACATTTACTAGTTTTACAACTGTCATTATAGCCTTTTTCTGAAAGCAGCGGTAATCTCCTGGGACGGAAAGAGACAGTAAATCTCATCACTTCTCTATTAGGAACGCATATTTGTCAAGCGAAAGCATACCACCACTGTGATTGTTAAAGGTTTAACAGCCAGGCACATCAGTATAGCCTTTCTCTAAAATCATCTACAAATTCCTTTATTCTTAGTATTATATTATTTATTATCACCTTTAGTTTTTCCCCTACTATTTTTCGAGCCTTCCTTTATTTTATTTTATTTCACTCCTTCCACATCACCTTTTCCATAGTTTCTTGTTGACCCCTTAGTGTTTGGAGTACTCTCCCCCTTGTTATGGCCGTTGTAGTTCATGTTCTTGTCAAGAAATTTCTTGGTATCAACATAACTGCAGTCACCCCTATTTTTACAACTTTTTGAAAAGGCTAGTAGACTGATATACAACCCGAGGATTCAGGGGCAGACAAATAGCTGTGGTTTATCATGTTAAGCCTTTTAATCAAACCAATTCCAGCTTACAGTTGTTGGAATAAGACTAAATACTTGCCAGTTTGTCCCGAATACAGCAAATTCAATTATTTTTTTAAATTCTCATCATGAGCCTTATGGTATGTTCTTCAACATAAATAATAAATGAATCCAGGGAAGATTACCTGTATGTATGACCTGTCAGCTCGTTTCTAACCAGGACGTATTCCACCAGCCATCTTGGCATCATGCCACTGTTATCATGGCCAATACGAAGGGTAGTTAGCACTCCGAGATTTTTGTGCTGCAAATGTTATTTAAGGAAATTAAAGGAGTACCAAACTGAGAATATATAACATCAAAAAGGCATCCTGCATAAAGCTAAAGAAATTACCAATATTTCATTAACTGTGCAGAATACGGCCTATCAAATAATATGACAGAACTATTAGTTCAGTGATATGGGATAGAACTAAAACTCCTGTTAAACAAAAGACAAGGAAAAGATGTTGGCACTGGATAGACACATACTAAGAAAACAGGACGATATAAGTGGAATTTCCTTAACTAAGAACTTACAGCGCAAAAGAAATAAAGAGAGATCAATTAACACATGTAGAAGAGAAATAAGAGAGACTGAAATGATTAAGATGGTCAGGATATGAGGTGAGCTGCACAAACGTAATGAATAGGTTAATATGGTGGGAGCTAGTTGAAATCCTGTGCTTCAATGAGCGGGGAGAAAAAGCACACACAAATAAAACCACACACAAAAAACAGATGACATTTCCAGAATATCGGCAATATCATAATTCTTTTTCATCAATATATTCTTCACATTTATTTAATTCATTTTCATGAATATAATCTTCAAAATTATTTAATTCTTTTGCTGAATTCACCCATAAAATTGCATTTGGCACATTATGTTGTGATTTAGAGCTAGGTGGTATCCATTTGGCCCAACATATTCAGTTTCAGCTAACTTCTAATCATCTGCCTTTTACGACATGCTGGGATCCATGCTCCATGGGATCTATTCCTTTTTTTCTCCTCAAAATTGATCCTGTAACTAACACAGGAAAAAATTATTTAAATAATTTACATCAGAATCATTTCACATTGTGGATATGTTCGAGTATTTTCAAATCAGGAGGGGAAGATGTACTGTTAAGCTTTTGTACTGACTATCTACCGTGTCTACTGACATATAATAATAGCATAAAACAAACCATGCTTAAATGTACAACTAAAGACACTTGTATCAATTCATAGCATGTAAAACAATTCAAGTACCCAGGCATAGGAACAACATTTAATAAAAGTTGCATCATAGGGATAAAGAACGGAAAAAGCAAAAAACATCTTTGATTAAATAAAAAGTTTTACATACACGTTATACACTACCCTCTCCTCACTTCCTTTCATAAAGAACATTATTTTTCAGATTGCCCCCCCCCCCCCCCCCCCCACTCTTTGCAATGGGGCATTGCAACCAATTCAGAATAGTAAAATTCTATTTTCATTGCTCCTTTTCATGGCAATCAAGGCTGGTTACTCTGGCCATCCCCAGCATTCAAAACATTCATCACAGAAACCAGACTTCAGCTGCCTCCAAGCTCTTCCTCATTTGTTCATTCACTGTCAAAGATTCTCTGCCATACAACAAAAATATAGGTCTGGCATGATATTTCCATACCTGATGATGATTAATAATGATGATAGGGAGCTGTCCTGATGTAGCGGCTAGACGCTCACCTGAGGATCTGGAGGTCATGGGTTCAGCTCCTAACAGAGCTGGATTATTTTCAAAAATAACCCTGGTTACCAGGTACAAACAGGAAATGGGTACCAAGTAAAGTCCTGGGAAATAAAGGCGCCTGGTGACCAAATTATCCACTGTGTGCCAATTGATCTATAAAATATAGGTCTAGATCTATACGCCCAATATCCCTGAAGGCACGGAAAAGGTTCCTTTATAATTTTACTTTCAAAGCCACGTTGATGATGATGATAGTGGTGATGATGGTAATGGCGAAGATGATAATAGTGCTGATGATGCTGATAATTGTGCTGATAATGATTATAGTGGTGCTGATGATAGTGGTACCTATGATAGAGGTGTTGATGATAGTGGGGTTGATGATAGTGGTGTTCATGATAGTGATGTTGATGACAGACGTATAGACAATGATGACAAAAGTGATGTTGATGATCATGATGAATGACAGCAAACAAACCTCAAAATTCAACTCCAGCAAGCTCTTGGCTACTTCCATCTCCCCTGTCTCTCCCAGCTGGCCAGCAACGGACAGCCAGACATTGGCGCTGGTGGTAGAGCAGCCAAGTTTGGAGCTCGGGTATATCAAAACTCGATAGGGTACCACTGGTATATAAAATAATCAAATACTAATAAAAAGGTGATCATCATTAGTATGACAATGACACAGACTTTATCATAACAATGAAGGGAAAAACAGAGACATTTAAAGAAGGGGAAAAAAGCAAGGATCAGATATTGGACTGGCAATGACGAGACTGTCATAGAAGATCAGATAATGAAATGTTATATATGAATTACAAAGAGAAAATTGACCAGAAAGAAAAAAAAAAGGAAGCTACCAAGCATGGATCTGAGATAAGCACAAGACAAGTAGAGAAAACCGTGACACTGAGCTGCAACCTATATCAGTGAGACATAAAAAGAAGAAGATGAAGAACATGGATTAGAAAAAGAACTATCATATCTGGATTAATACAGGAACAGTCACACATGGATTAGAGAAAGAAGTCTCATTAATCCTTTCGCCTCACGATGCCACTAATCTGGTACTGCCATCTGTTACAACTCCTCTAAAAGGCACTAAACCGCACTGCTCCACTGGCCAGTTGCTGACAAGCCTAGTTAATGGCATTGGTTTCGTTTGTGCCTGTGCAGTGTTTAGAAGGACTAGGTATGATCATATTTACTAAAAATTTCATTAGTGGTGGGGGTATTGAACAAATTAGCTTTTTAAAACCCATTAGAATTAATAATTTGCTTTTAGTCATAGCAACCACAAAATTGCCAGCACAATCTTTTTATTACGAACACATTCTTTGACCATAGAGATTCACAACTTTACACTTGGTACAAATGGAATGATATCTCCATCAAGAGCCAGATTGACTTTATACTTACCAGAGTTCAAGGAAGAAGGAGAATTCTTGATTCAAGAGCAATCCCTAATGGTCTATGTGACACTGACCATAAAATAGTTGTGTTAACAGCAAAACATCTTACATTAAAGAAACACAGAAAGAAATTAAACAAAAACAAGGATCTCATCAAGATAGCAAATCTGAAACAGGAAGGAGTAAAAGAACAGTTACAACAGAAAGTAGAGACAGCATTCAAACAACTTCCACATGTAGTTGGCAACATTGAGGAAGAATGGAGTATATATAAAAACACTATGCTTAGTATTGCAGAAGAATTATGTGGAAAACGGAAGAGTGGAAACAGACGGGGAAATAACAAATATTCACCTTGGTGGTGCGAAGAAAGTAAAGAGAAGCAATTAAAAAGAAAAAAGACTTATATAAACAGTGGATAAAATCAAAGAAAGAAGAAGATTATATAAACTACAGACTGCAAAGGAGAGAAACCAACAGGAGTGCCAAGAAAGCAAAACAAGCATCCTGGGAACGTTTCGGTGAGTCACTAGCAGAAAACGAGAAAACAGCCAGCAGAAAATTTTTCAAAGTGGTTAAAAATATGCGGAAAAGAGATGAGAGCTACAACCCCACTGAAATAATTAATGATAAGACAGGAAGGCCATTGATAGATCCACCCGAGATTGCAGAGAGATGGAGGGAATACTTCAATGAGCTCTTTAATCCTCTAGGAGATCAGCAGGAAAGAACAACTGAAGAGCACAGAGCAACAGTGTTAGAACCACACATACTAATGGATGAAATAGAAAAAGTCATTAAACAGTCTCCCAAATATAAAGCACCAGGAGCTGATAGATTACCAACAGAAATAATTCAAGCAGCAGGTGAAAGCAGCATCAGATGGCTTCACAGAATTTTCAATGCAGCATGGGTACAACAAACGGCCCCTATTGATTGGCAACATGCAATAGTTATACCATTGTGGAAGAACACAAAGGAAGCAAACGAGAATGCGGTCAATATCGAGGCATATCTCTTTTAAGCCATGTTGGCAAAATGTGTATGCCAAGATAATAGAAACAAGACTGAGACCAGTGATAGAACCACAAGCTGGCAGAAGAACAGATGGGATTTAGGAGAAATAGAAGCTGCACAGATGCAAATCTTCACACTTAAACAGTTAATAGAAAAGAACATTGAATACAATAAGAACTTATTTGTGGCTTTCGTAGACCAGGAGAAGGCATTTGACAGAGTCGAAAGACAATTAATTATGGAAAATAATGGCAAGATATGGAGTAAGCGAACACCTCATCGAAGTGTGCAAAGTTTATATAGGGATTGTAGAAGTGTAGTTAGAATAAATTAGGGAACATCTCATCCTTTCACACAGTGACATCTGGAGTAAGGACAGGGGTGTGTCTTATCACCACTGCTGTTTATCACCTACATCGACAGTATATGCAAGAATGCCAAGCCCATTGAATGAAGATCTTAGTAAGATCAACGAATTACTCTTTGCAGATGACCAGGCCTTGATAGCAGATATCACAGCCATGAAATTGCAACAACATCTAACATCCATGAATGAAGAATGTAAAACAAACTAACTAATGAGAATCAACACTGAAAAGACAGAAGTAATGTCAATAGGAAAAAAGAAGACAGATCTAAACATAACATAGAATACAAAGGCATTAAACAGGGCATCTGAGTTTAAATATCTGGGAAACTACATTTACCGAAGATGGGGAAATTGGATAAGAGAAAATTGACAGTAGGATGCAGTAAAGCAAACCAAGTATTGGGACAGCTAGCCCCCCTCTTACAGCATAAGACAATCCCAGTCAGCACAAAAGAGACATCTTATTCAAAGCATATTTATTCCAACTCTGTGCTACCAGTGCCAGACATGGTCACTCACAACAAACACATAAAAGAAAATAGTAACCACGGAAATGAGATGTCTGAGAAGGGCTGTAGGAGTGACCATAAGAGATAAGATCAGAAATGAGATCATAAGAGAACAAGTCGGCACAGAACCAATTCTGGATTACATACAAAGACAGCAAGTGAAATGGTTTGCCCACTTAGAGAGAATGCCTTGTGACACCATACCATACAAAGCATACATGGGAAGAGAAGAAGGACGTAGAGCACGGGGTAGACCAAGAACAAGATGGATGGATAACATCAGTGAAACTCTACAACAGCACGATGTGCCTATGGTCGAGGCAGCCAGAAGAGCTAGAAACAGAACCTTATATCTCCCTCGACACCCACAGCGGTAAAAGAGGAAGTGAAGAAGAACCACAAAATTGCAAGTGATGGGGTAACGTATGAGTCACCATATACGTTTTTTAGGCACAAGAGAATTTAATTATCCACTCTGTTCATGTTTATTGATTACTACACGTTACATACAAAATGTTTCTTTTTATTATTTGAACCCCTTAAGATCCAAAAATTTTTTACTGTAAGCATAGGAACAGAGGAGTTAAAGAAACACAGGTCTTGGACAGCAAGAGTTAATATCAAAATCCATATTCTGTACTGCAAGTACTGACTTTCTCCACTAAATAATTAAATTGAAAAAAAAAAAAAAAAACCCATTAAAAAAACCAACAACAACAAAGGACAGATATCACTTACCAGAATTAGGGAATGTATTAGTGAAGCAGAAGAAGTCCACAGCATTTAATGATAAAAGATGGCAGAGAAACTGTTCTCTCTCTTCTTCACATCGCAAGAAAGCATAGCGCTTGTACAGGCTCCTGTCAACAGAGAACAGTGTTTACTTTTAGGCATCCGTCAATGAGCTTTGATACTGCTTTGGCTAGACATCAGTGTCTGTGGCTTAGGTGTTGCGAACGCGCTTTGTAATGCTGAGGGGCCAGGGATTCGATCCCAGCTGCGGACGATTTGTCTTACATTGGTTTTGCCAATAGTACCGAGAGCTGATCGCTCAGCAGCAATGGCAAACCACTGAACATAAAATTTCCCTAGTAAAACCATAAAAAAAAAAAAAAAAAATGCTGGGTTGGTTCTACAACATCTGCAAAAGAATATGCAGCTAACTTTGGGTTAGACACCAGCTTTTCGACCAGAATGTTTTAAATTTAAATGACACACTGGGGAATTTTATATCTGACATGTGTTCCCAGCTTGACCCAGCCTTAAATGGGTAACAGGAAATGTTTAGGTAAGTAAAGGTGGCTGCCGTGGTGCTGACCATATCATGTGCTGAGTGTTGATTGGTCTATGACAATATGAACCTAGGACTATATTTACAATGCACCAACAGCGTGAAAGGGTCCTGTTTACAATAATCAAGTTTTGGAAAAAGACCAAAGTCCAGAAGATAACCCCCCCCCCCCCCCCCCAAAAAAAAAACCCCAGAATTTTCCACCAGTTTACACCCAGTGATCACTAAGAAGAAGAATTAATCAATACTATCTCCATAATAAGAATTGTCTGCAATGGATTATCAACACTCTTTTGTCTCTGGCTCTGATTAGTTACTCTCTTAGACTGTTGTTCATCCATTTCGTGATGTTGTCCTCCCACTACCACTAGAGTCTACTGCTTGCTTGCCTGCTTTCAACTGAAACCCTCCAAAATGTACTTAACCCTGTCACCCCGAGAAGGCTAAATCTAGTCACTTCCAGTAAAGACAGAGACAGCCTCGTAAATGCTGATATATCGCCATTTCTACAGTGGCCTGTTCTAGCAAATGTAGTTAATTGGCACTGGTATTATGTGCACCTGTGTAGTGTTTAGGAGGCCCGGTTGTGAATATATAAACTAATTATAGCAGTCAGAGGGCTTTCTTTGTGAATCCAAAAACTTTTTTAAAACCAGGTTGACTTAAACATTTTCCAGTAAGCCTCAGTGATTGAAGCCACAGCATGACTCACCCAATAAATTTGTATCCTGGGGAAGGCATTAATGGTTCACTCTGTTACTGTTTACTGATTGCTCTCTATATAGAGCTGTACACATTTTGAAACAGTAATTCTAAAAATGTAGATAAATCAATTTTTCAACAATTTATTAGTTTACCCGAGTAAAAAAGTTTTTTGTTTGTTTTGTTTCTAAAGGATTCTTCAAGGAAATTCCCGGAGGCCGAAGGACCAATTTTTTTTCAGCACACACAGGGCAAAGGGTTAAAATAACATATAATTGAATGAGGTAAAAATTTTCCCCACTAGCCTATATATAATTTTTTCTGCTTTCTTTTTCCCTCTTCAGAATCTTTGTGTGTTTGTTTCCTGGAAATACAAACTATCTCGTATGAAAGTATTTTCAGACCCTCGATCTGACTTTCTGATTGCACGCTCACTGTCCTGGCTTCTGTGTCATATGATGGGCTACAGACAATAATGCTACATTTTAACTGACTGAACTCTTAGACTGAAGTCTGAAATGATCAGTAGCTGGACTCACAATAGTATTGGTCATCTAAGGGAGTTCAGTCGTAATCAGGCAGCAAATTCTTTGATTGATTGTCTCTTTCTTATAGTGAAACTTCTTTCTTAACTTGCTGGATCTAGTTATCTCTGTATGTGAGTGCGCACACATGTGTATGCATGTTATCTCTGTATGTGAGTGCGCACACATGTGTATGCATGTTATCTCTGTATGTGAGTGCGCACACATGTGTATGCATGTTATCTCTGTATGTGAGTGCGCACACATGTGTATGCATGTTATCTCTGTATGTGAGTGCGCACACATGTGTATGCATGTTATCTCTGTATGTGAGTGCGCACACATGTGTATGCATGTTATCTCTGTATGAGAGTGCGCACACATGTGTATGCATGTTATCTCTGTATGTGAGTGCGCACACATGTGTATGCATATTATCTCTGTATGAGAGTGCGCACACATGTGTATGCATTTTGTTGAGGGGGAAGGGGAGAAGTAGTGCTGGAGGAAAAACAGATTTCTGCTCTACTATTCTAGAAACAAAGACAACAAAAGATTCCAACTGAACTAATAAAGATGACCAAGAAAGTGCCTTAACTTATATACTTATACTTGAAAGTCTAAAAAATTAAAACAGACATACCTCAGCAGATCAGTGTCCGCTAACAGCTGTTTCAGGTATACAGACAGCATCTTCCTCTCAAGTGCCAGTCGAATCAGAGCCCGAGTCTTACCAACATCTGTGTGGATGTCTGGCATCTGCTGTATTTTTCTGAGATGTAAAATAACACTTCATTTAATGTCTTTAAACAAACTAATGTTTCAGAAAAAAGTGATTACGTTTTTTTCAAACTGTATGAAAGATGGACAATGTGAGAAAACTATCAGAACTGTCGTGTTCAGATTAGCTGAACATCCTTTACAGGATGTTGTAACCAACCCCAGCATGTGTTGGTTGGCTTGTGGTTTTATTAGGCAACTTTATGTTCAGTAGTTAGCCATTGTTTCATGAACGGTTCAACAGTCATACCATTACTACAGAGTTACATCAAGAGTCCCTTCCACGTTATTTACCACATAGGAAATGAAGATGCTCTCCTGAAATTAGCGGCAGCAGTGACAATAAAACTGAACAATTCCCAGTGCACAGAAGAAAAACATGTGGTCAATCCGCAGTGTACACAAGAACAACATGTGGTCAATCCGCAGTGTACAGAAGAACAACATGTGGTCAATCCGCAGTGTACAGAAGAACAACATGTGGTCAATCCACAGTGCACAGAAGAACAACATGTGGTCAATCCACAGTGCACAGAAGAACAACATGTGGTCAATCTGCAGTGCACAGAAGAACAACATGTGGTCAAACCACAGTGTACAGAAGAACAACATGTGGTCAAACCACAATGTACAGAAGAACATGTAGTCAAACCACAGTGCACAGAAGAACATGTAGTCAAACCACAGTGCACAGGACAACAACATGTGGTCAATCTGAATGACTCGTTATAAAGTGGCTGTCTTTCACTGAGGAGATGGGCAACGTAACTATAGAAGTCGGTGATTTATGTAGTGCAGTGCAAAGGATGAGGAGTGGCTGGCCAAACAGTTAAGAATGCTGGGCTCTGATGTCGGAGACAAATTCCTGTGAGTCCAATATTTCAGCTGGGTATAATTATGTTTAGTAAAAATCAGCATTTGAGGGAATTTTTGTAAAAATGTCTTTAAAAAAAATTTACTATGACATCACGATTCGACTTCACTGGCTACTTTGTGCTGCAACACTATAACACAATGAAATTTTTTCAACTCAATACAATATATTCACTCCCCCGTGTGGGTTCCGGGGCCCTATTGTGGGGAAAACAAGAACAGACCCACTGCCTCCCCAAAAGCATGTCGTAAGAGTCGACTAACTGGGGAGCTTCCTTTAAAGTCGGAGTGCATCTGCCTGAGAGGCAAGGAACCAGCAGTCTACATTTAATTGAATCAGATCTGTAAAACTGATGCACATGCAACACTTAGGTTCTGGAGCAGGACTGCAGTCCAGAAGTGGACGAACAACCAGAACTTTACGCCAGAGTGTACAGCTGGTGAACGCGAAGAAGAAGAAGAATATATTCACTTAATTACCCCCCCTCCTCCACCCTCAACCACAGATTTTATAAAAACTGAACAAGACTCCCATTTTCTTTTTTTCCCTCCTATTTCTGCAGTTTCTTAGGGTAAAGCAGCAGAGAGTTATAAAGGTGTATTTCTTTTCGTACCCGCTGTGTGAAATCATTTTTCTAAGAATTTTCTTAAGAATCCCAGATTGTGAGCCCTTTATTCCACAGGACTTCAGGATTGAAAAGGTTCGTGAACTGTCATGACATAAAAGTTGACGCTGGCATTGACCTTATTATCACTTGACACAATCTAAGATCTAATTCCCAGAGCCTTACACATTATCAGTAACTGAAGTACTCACTTCATATCACTGAGGAGTGACTTCGGACATAGGTCTCAACACAGGTAGCTCAATCCGCCCCTGGCTGCCTCGTCTGCGATGCGTCTTCTCATGGTTCTTTTCTTGCTGCTTTTCCGGGTCTGATCCAACATTTGACAAATCTGAATGGAATTAAAAGCAACAATACACCCTATTAGGTCACAGTCTGACATTAACTAACTATAAACTCAGACTTGTTACTTGATTCTCTAATAGCAATATTTATAGTCTTTGTCTCTTTACTAGGGTAATACAAGTTTTTCATCTTTGTTTTGTTTTGTTTAACTCTTTGTTGGCAACTGAGGAGCTGAGTGTCAAGAACCAACAACACAGCACTCAGGACATATTGATAAGCGCTCTGTCTCCACCTTCAGCAGCATGTGAAGAGTTCCAAGTCCGCTGGTACCAGCAGCAGTCTGATTGTATGCCACTTCTGCCTTTTCTCTTAGTGTGGAGCATCAGCCAGATCCCCTGGTTACTTCCCGTTGCACCATTCTTTTCTGATCGTGATAATCTAATTGTGCCTCCCCTCCCTAATAGCTACTGAGGAAAGGAGACAAAGCATGTGGGAATGTTCGAGTGCAATGATGACAATTCTTGACTCATTCATGCATATGAGTTACAGAAAGAATAATATAAAAGCAATGCTTGTATTCAGTGTCAGTCTTAATCTTTCTCTCTCCTATTTTGTATTTGTATTTTTTTTAAAGCATACTATGTATACTGCTATATGAACATAACATGCTTTAAGGATAAAAATGCAACTGCTGTGTAAAAAATGAGTGTTGGAAGGATCATATGTAAGATGGGCTCAATGTCTAATATGTGACCGATTAAGAAATTTACAAATAAAGTATATTCTTTCTTTCTTTTCTCTCTCACTCTCTCTCTTGCTTTCTCTTACAGGAAATCACTCTAGCCAGGTGGCTCGCACAACTGCTTGGTGACCTAGTATGACAACACAGTGTTGAAACTACCATTTCATTTTAAAACTTCATTTGATTTTTCCCAGGTTATCTCAGCCTAAACATATAGTTTAATCCTAATATGTCATAAGGCATGAAAATGTTAATCCCGCCCCCCATATATATATATATATATATATATAGTGTGACTTAATGCATTGTACAACAGTTTTTAAAAAAAAACACGCAGCTATTAACACAACTGACAACAGAGTAGCAATCTGCAACAGAGTAAATAAAAAGGCAACAAAAACCAAAAATACACCAACACAGTATGTGTTAGATCAGATCACTTCAGCATACACAGAATTAATACAATTTACAACAGTGTAATACAACAACAGTGTAATACAACAGTGTAATACAACAGTGTAATACAACAGTGTAATACAACAGTGTAATACAACAGTGTAATACAACAGTGTAATACAACAGTGTAATACAACAGTGTAATACAACAGTGTAATACAACAGTGTAATACAACAGTGTAATACAACAGTGTAATACAACAGTGTAATACAACAGTGTAATACAACAGTATAATTTTATAAAATAACTGTACAGTGTAATACAAACATACAATTCGTAATGCAATTTACAGGAGTGTGGTAAAAAAAAAAGGGAAAAGTAAAGGTCCCTTTTCCACGCCTTTAGGCGAATAGGCATATAGGGCTAGACCTATATTTGTATAGACCAATTGGCACAAGATAGGTGATGTGGTCAGCATCAGGAGAGCTGCCTTTACTTCCCAGGACTGCACCCAGTATCCACTCAAGGCTGGGTCTACCTGAGAGACAAAATCATTTTTTTAAAAAGTCCAGCTCCGAGAGGGAGCCAACCCACGACCTTCCGATCCGCACGCGAGTGTCTAGCTGCTATGCCACGGCCACTCCCACTGGAGTGTGATACAAACAATATATTAGAGCTTACAACAGTTGAATACACTTCTCATTCTCCTTGCTCTTTTTTTAACCAATCTCGCCAGCCATCACCAATTTCTCAATATTCTTCCCCACATCATGTTCCAAACAGCACTGGCTAAGTCTAATTTCTCCTGTTAGTTTACAGATTTAATCTGTCTAGAGGAGAAGTGCCAGACATTTATTTTCTTCTGATTTCATGATAATTTTTGTATCCTTTTTTTTTTGAAAACCACATCCCTGGTGAAGCTAACCTGGGCAAAAACAAACACCTGAAGAAGTGAGATGTGCTGGCCAAAATGCACAAATATTGCAGCCTTGCTGCAAACAGGCACAATAAAATTATGACATTTTTGAGTGTATGACACCCTGATGTTAAAGATATCTCTATTTTTTTTTTATTGTAGCAAAAAATTTGGAAAAAAAATATTTTAAATATATTCCGTATATAAGACAACTTCCAATTTTGAACTTTAAAAATTTGGGAAACATATCATTTTAAACACAGAAAAAAATCTGGTATGTCTTAAGATGAATGCAGAAGAAGAAAAGCCATATCTCTGTTGCAAACAGGTTTGGTCTGCATGTCTCCACGTTTTGGTCTCCCAGTCTGCATGCCTACCTACTGTCCATGTTTCACATAAAACAACACAGGTTCTATAGAATATAACATGATCAGGTTCAACCCTGCTGTAGACAGCTTCAGCTATAATTAAGGTCTGATTTTACTTGCACCAAGTAAAATTTCCTGATTGGTTTGTTGTGCCCATAGTTATGGCTTATTGTCCCTAACTGTGTGTGATTTTGAAAGCAGTTTCTTTCATTATTTTATACACAGATACAAACTGTCCTCAACTGATTTAAAACCATAAGCAATGCATTTGGTAAAACTGATCATGTAAGATGAATGCTCCTGTCCATTTTTACAATTACAATTTAAAAAAAAAATGTTCAAAATTTTTTTTTTAAAGAAACCTGAAAAATAGAAAAAGAGGTGCAAATATGATCTAGCCAGATAATGTGGCAAGACAAACAGAACTAACTGATCCATGATTCCAGTGAAGATGTGAGATGGCGAAAAACATGACAATCTATGCTTACCAGAATGACAATCTATGCTTACCACCAGAATGGCATTCTATGCTTACCAGAATAACAATCTATGCTTACCAGAATAGCACATGATGACAATGATGAAAACGAAAATACAAATTTACCTGACCCCCCCCCCCCCCCCCCCCCCCCCAACTCCCTACACACACAAAATTGATAAGAGCAATAAACAAGATAAGGCATTGATTACTGAAGCTTTCAATAACCACTATACGTTTTCTTCCTTATATGGTCATTTTACAGGTACAAAAGTAAAGCTAAGACTGGAAACCTTCTACACCACTGACAAATCAGGCAGTTGGTGCTAGACTCCTGTTTATAGACAAGCTGGCCCTGGGTGGGTGATGTGGTCACCATCACACCTACCATTTTACTTACCAGGACATTACCAGGTACCCAACTTAGGCTTGGTAGACCTGGAGGCCAAGGTAAATTATGAAAAAAATCTTCTACAATGCAGACTGGCTGACAAGTTTAGACATCTTTTGGATGTGCAGAAGGGTGCCCTGAAACCAGTACCGTTGCACTTCAATTCCCAAGATAACCAAGGTGTCCATGACATGGAGGTGACAGCCATTGAATCTAGCCAATCTAGCGACAGAAATCAGCAAGACTCTTGGAAAATCGTTCTATTTTCACTTTGGGCATGCTTAAGCCCAAAGGACTGAACTGCCAACACAGTTTCATCTAAATTTTCAAGTTACGGCCCCTGGCATTCTACTGTGTATTTCTCGGACCCCATGTTTTCTTCTCATTCCACTGGCAAGACATCAACGTGGCTGCTTCTGAACACCCAGTAAAGTGATCTTGTGTATTGTGATATGTTTGATTTATGTATGTGCTGATGAAGGCTCTATAGCTGCAACGTTTAGGTTTTGTTTGTGTTTATTATTCTGTGAAGCTCGCTGATCTACTTTTTTTCGGTTTTATATCTTTGTATAATGAAGAAAATAAGATGATGATTATCGATATACAACTGTCAAGCATATTTTTGTGGCTACTTTCCTGTGTTTATGTTTTTGTACTCCACCTCCAGGACTGAAATCTAAAGGTTTGACACCCAGTGAAATATTTATGTGTTGTCATCCACAGTAGTGACCTAATCCTTCACCATTATCCTAATATTAACCGTCACTTGTAAAGATTTAAAAAGAAAGAAAATGTGAGAATCAATAAACTAGCACTAAAGATTTATGAAGAGACACCGTCTCCCATGCCAGATAACAAGCTTAAGAAATAGATCTCAGCACCAGTTGGAGCAACAACAAAAAAGTCACAATGAAAAGTGTGCAGAAATAAACAATCAAACATCAAATTTCTCATTACAGTGTCTAGTGCAAGGGGTGATCTGGTAATCCTAGTTTCAGCTTCATAGCAAACGGGTCACCCCATAGTTGCTCCGCTCCTGTGCCAACAAAAAACATATGTAGCTCACAGTGTCCCGCCATGCACTCAAGGGGTTTCCAATGCATCATACTTGGCCTACTAATCAATAGGCAAGCTGTGAAAGGCAGCCCATGGGTGTCCATGTCATACTGCCTTTTATTTCAGAAATCACTGATGGTCAAATTTAAAGACTCAAAAGGAGACCATCAGTGATTTATGAATGAAAAATTGCCCCCAAACCTAAAAAAAAAGGTTGGCCACCACTTGTCTAGCGTTTACTCAGATATTTACTTTGTTCCTATACTTGTGTGAGTGGCAATCAATACCAATTAATTGATTTCTGCTGCTACTGAGACGGCAGCCATGGTAACACAGGAGCCACGGTAACACAGCAGCTAGATGCTTGCCTGAAGGTCTTGGATTCAAATCGAGTCAGATGTTCTTCAAAAGTGAGCTCAGCTCCCAGGTCTATGCTGTCTAAAAATAGGTACAATGTAAATCCTTGGAAATAAATAAGTGGCTGGGATGATACTGACCAAGAGACCCACTGAGTGCCGACTGGTCTATAAAATATGAATCTAGCATCATAGGCCTAATGCACTCTGGCTTGAACAGGTTCCTTCACTTGCTTTGCTAGTGGCATATACATGGTTAGTTGCACATTCTTTACAGGACGTTATAGAACCAACCTCAGCAAATTTTGTTTTTCTGTATGGTTTTACTAGGAGATTTTACATTCAGCTGTCTGTCATTGCTTTCTGAATGGTCAGATCTTGATACCACTGTCAAAATCAATACAAGGTGGTCTACTGACAAAGCGCCTACAGCTGAGATTAAACTGGGTACCTCAGAATTACAAAGCACATTTGCAACTCCTTAGCCACTGTCACATACAACTGGAATATAAACCTCATTCTGCTCCAAACCAAAAGTAATAAAATAAGTAAGTAATGATTACCAGACCACACACCAAATAAAGAAATATGAGAATTAAAGCATCCAAGAGATAACAGTGAGGTGGCGCGGTGATTTATGTCACAGGCGTGAGGGGAAGTTAAGTCCAACATGATGTGTATAAGGAGATACTCCGTACGTCACTCGGGCGCCAGTCCTTTACTATCCTGGTTGTACGGAACCTCACGCAAGACCCCTACAGCACGTCCTCGTCGTGCGCCACGGATAATGTCTCAAATGAGCATTAACAGAGCTGTCAGGGGATCTCGGAGTTCGGCGGCCCCCAGAGGTGATGTGTCCTTGTGGCTCTCATCAGCCTGCCCCCCAAACGCTTGGGTGAAAAATGTTATCAAAACTCATTAGGAACATGAGTAGGTTTGCCAAATGTACAGCCAAAATTACAACCCTTGGTTAAAAGACTGCGGAGTAAAGAGAACATTGTTCTCTGCACATCCTCTGTTAACCCTCAGTGTCGTCGTCACCGCGCTGAGGTACACCACAACAGCAACCATCCATAGGCTGGCCATCCTTGTACATCCTCGGTTAACCCTCAGTGTCGTCGTCACCGCGCTGAGGTACACCACAACAGCAACCATCCATCGGATGGCTAAGCCTAAATGTCCGACAAAACTAGATCATACGGATCAAAATCCGACCATCAAAATTTGTATTGAACTGAAAAAGACCGATGTCCACACCCAAAGACCCCACTCGCCCGAGTGTTGGGACAAAACTGATAACGATATGCCTGATGCAGGATGTAAAATTCTGTCGGGCTAACGGCTCGTCAAATAAATCTAACGTGCGAAGAAAAAAGAATGTACCTATCTGTGTGGTCACAAAAGCCCAAAACCTACGGGCTGCTCCCCGCTGACTTCCAGAGGGCGCAGCCCCTGTCGAGCGGGAGGCCTGATACGGTTGTGAGGTTAAGCAGGCATGTGCAGGACGTGACGATTCCTTGGGTGAGCCCAGAACCAGAGCGCCATGTGCCGGCTCTGCATGCATGGAAGCCTCCTTGGATGGCGGGGAATGCCCATGATCTGCCCCTGCCTTCCCTTGAGGGCTAACTGTTCCACAGGGGGCTGCCCCAAAGGGGTACTCCGGGGGCAATACCTGCGGCAAAGGAGACAAAGTGGACACCACACAAATCAGGCAACGTCTCGACCCACACAAAACAATGGCCACAGTCAACCTAGAAATAGGCCTGACGTCTTCCTTCGAAGCCGGAGTACAGCTGCCCATGAGGCAGGGAAATGAAAAACGGTTGTACACGCAAAAATCAGGTCCAGGTGAAAGCCAAAAGTCCAAGCGGACGATTAACCGGGACCTTCCACTGGAATTCACAGCCGGTGATCAATAAAAAAAAAAAAAAAAAAAATAACAGTGATAATAAAAAAAATCTTACTTAAAGAGCTTCCCTTTACAAGGAAAAACAAGATTTACAGTGGGGGAACAAAGAAAGAAAAGTAAAAAAAAAAAGAAAAGAAAAAACATTGTCATGCAGAGAAACTCCTGTGGAAATAAAATGAAAACATACCAAGAGCGCACAAATTTGTACCTAAAGAACATAATAAAGAGAACATTCAACAATTATACCATGCTCTGCCTAACTAGATAATGGGGTGTTTCTTAAGTGCTTGTGAAGTTTTAGTTACAATAACTTGGGATAAGATTTAGAAATTGTACTGTATCTTTAACTGCAAGTGCTTGTAAAGTTTCAGTTACAATAACTTGAGGTAAAATGTTGGCACAGATTGAAGTACAGTAAGTAAGTTAAGTACAGTAAGTAGGTAAAAGTACAGTAGAAAGGAAAAAATATAGTTAGTAAGGAAAAGTGTAGTGAGTAAAACTGCACTAAGTAAAAGTACAATAAGTAAGTAATAGTACAGTAGCAAGTAAAAGTACAGTAAGTTTGTAAAAGTACGGTAAGTAAGTAAAAGTACAGCAAATTAAAGTACAGTAAATTAAAGTACAGTTGTAAGTAAAAGTACAGTAAGTAAGATAAAAAAAACAGAAAGTAAAAGTACAGTAAATTAAAGTATAGTAAGTAAAAGTACAGTAAATTAAAGTACAGTAAGTAAGTAAAAGCACAGAAAGTGAGTAAAAACAAAGTAAGTAAAAGTATGGTAAGTAAAAGTACAGTAAGTAAAAGTACAGTAAGTAAAAGTACAGTAAGTAAGTAAAAGTACAGTAAGTAAAAGTGCAGCTAAACATCACACTGGCTATGCACAGTGACTAATACATTTTCCCTGAAGCCCTGTGATCACAGGTTCAAACTCCCACTGAAAGAGATTCTTAAACTGACCTGGACTACAATATTCAGCTAGGAAATCTGGCAAATGAAGACACATAAAGTGAACACATCGCCCAAAGAGTGCTGATTACATTTTTAAATATGAGGTTGACACCATATGCTGAAAGGTGCAACAATGCGATCTTCATTTATTTTACTTTAACTTTAGCATATGTATTTATTCATTCCCAAACAAAGACATTTTCATGCTCTGTCTACAAAATGTGTGTGTAATAAAGAAAGGAGATACTGTGCAAGAACATCTATTTAAAAAATGCAAACAGAAATGTCTGGTGAAGACAAATATAGAAGTGCATGCTCTAACACGAACACACTCAATTTTCAACACATAGTTTTTCATGACAATTAATAATACATGCTACAATAGGTAGTTCAGTCTAAAGGCCTGTACAAATGTTTAAAAAAAAAAAAAACAGTTCTCTATAAACCTAGATTCCATGAGTGTTCATAAATCCTTTGATGTGAAATCGGATGGTTTTCACTTGTCCTCCACATAAACCAAAAAGCAGACCAATTAAAAACGGGCACACTCAAAGCTTAGCTACGGTGGATATACAGAAGTATAGGTGGTATTTTATGGAAACAAAAACAATCAAATACAGAGGTTTTGGAAAGACTGAATGAAAAGAGAATTAGTGAAAGAAATAAAAAAGAGACAACTGAAATATTAAGCTACATTAAAAGACAAAAATTCGCTTTTAAAAACCATATTGTAGGGAACGGTCGAGGGCCAGAGACAGATAACAATACAAGTGGGGGGCCAACATCAAAACAGGAACGAACAGCAGTCTGAGAGAGTGTACAACCAACACAAGAGACAGAGTGCATTGGAGATCCGCTGCAGCCAATCTACATTGTGGAGATGGCAACTGATTGATTGATTGGCGTAATGGTTTGTCCATTTGCCTGCTGAGACACTGGTCTAGGTTCTTCCTCCTCTGGCTGTTCGTCCACTTCTGGACTACAGTCTGCAGCTTTGCATGCTCATCTATTTTACAGATCTCGTTATCTGTACAGAACTGTAAGTTCCCTGCCTCTTCAGCAGATGCACTCCGACTTCAAACGAAAACTCCTAATTGGTTGCCTTTTATAACATGCCTGTGGGGGGTGTGGGGGGGGGGGGGGGGTGTGAGAATTTATCCCCCCCCCCCTCAATGGGTCCTGGAATCCACACAAGGAGACCTGGGTTCAAAATTTCAAGAAGTAGCAAGATTGCTTCTGACTAGCACAGATTTAGGGTACAGCCTGTCTAATGGGTACCAGATATTTCCAGAATTTTCCAGGAAATGTTGGGTAAAGGAAAGAAGACAAGGGAAGGAACTGACCACCCCATTTAATATGTCACGGCCTAGAATGTGTGAAAGCCTAAAACTTTACATCCCTTACAACAGTATCTGCTATCATCATCATCACTGCCCTATCTGTTGTGCCATTATATATCACACAGGGCTTGCAGTCTATTGCTCCATTTTACTCTATTCTGTGCAATTCTTTCCATATCATGGATGGAAGGAACCCAGTGCAGCATCTTTAGTCTATCTCATCAAAATTCATCTAAGGTTTTTTTTTTGGATATCCTGACTTCCTCAATACCTTTATTTACCTGTTTGGTGATTCCCTGCTAGTTTCTTCTCAGGGTGTGTCCAATACAGCACTATCTTCTTTGTCTTATAATTGAAGTTGTTACCAGTGGTGCCCAGATCTCATTTCTTCACCCCTCTTGAATTACTCCCATTTTATGTTCAACATTTCCCTCAGGTAATTATTTTTGTGTCTGCTATGGAACTACATATAGTCTACCATGTAAGATGCAAGAAACTCTATAAACATGCAACACTGAAAATGATTCCCCTTCTGTGTGTTTAACTACATCTATATATGTCACTGTTGTGTTCGATGATTGATGATGTTGAAAGTAAACTAATGATATCACCAAAACACCATGTAAATAGGTTAGCTGTGATTCAGCATGGCCCGATTATATAGTTACAGATAATTAAAAAAAGAGAGAAAAAAAACCATTCGAAGTGAGAGAAATCTTAATTCAAAGATGACAGAAAATCTTCACCAAAATACCATGTAAATAAGTAAGTTAGGGCCACAAAATAACCAAAATTTATATTATGATAAATGGGGGAGGGAGGGGGAGAGGAAGGCAATAAGAGACCATTAGTGGGAGCCTTTCACTATGATGTAGGCAAATAAAATTGATATCATCAATTGTAATTGATGCATGTATCTAATAGAGGCATGAATTAGCCAACACCTCAAGTTAATACTAGGATGGAGAAGGCAGACATGTGGGAAAATATTCATGATCGACAGTGGCTAGCGGATGTCACAGTAACTGATGTAGCAATATATTAAAAGATGAGTCAATCTGGATTCATGTGTGGGGGAAAGGGGGAGAGAAAGAAAAAGAGACAGAGAGGAAGGAAACAGAACAGAAAGACAGGGGGAATGAGGAAAGAGGTGGGTGGGGGGTCAAGAAAGAGAGAGAGAGGTGTGTGCGAGTGTTTGAAAGTGAGAGAGGTGTGTGTGTGTGTGTGTGTGTGCGAGAGAGTGAGAGAGAGAGAAGACAGAAGAGAAAGAGATTGAGAGAGAGAGACAGAGAGAGAAAGAGAGAGAGAGAGAGAGAGAGAGAGAGAGAGAGAGAGAGAGAGAGAGAGAGAGAGAGAGAGAGAGAGAGAGAGAGAGAGAGAGAGAGAGAGAGAGAGAGAGAGAGAGAGAGAGAGAGAGAGTTTACACATGCATGAGAGAACAATGTAATGTTTACAACAGTCATCACTGGAATTATCAGTACCTAATCATTGTGAGATTTCTAACGGAGATTAAGCCTTTAAAGATTTACCCAGAATGCCATAAAGTCTATTTTAAATCAATAAATCAAGTATATGCTAGACTGTGCCACAGCTCATGGCACGGCAAATTTAAATAATCTTGAAGGTTATTTGGTTACAAGTAATAATTATGTACAGGAGAATTCTGGCTTTGATGGTCGCAAAAAAGCTTGAGAAAGATATTTTCTCGCTTGTTTTTTCATGCACACGCATACACAGTTTACAATTTCTCGTCTGCGCTGAAAAGATGTCAATGAGGTGCTATTGACCACTTCAGTACAAACTTATGAGATTTCAAAAATGTGTGTAAGACTGGTCTTCTTATTTTGCTCTATATCTCCAATGGAGCACAGGCCCTCAACAAACTAAAAAACAAGTCACATTATCCTTTGATATCACAGGTAGCTCACCCCATGCCCTCATATTTTTAACTTCACTTTCAGCTCCCTTCTCCATTTTTTTAATCTTCAGTGGAAAAAAAGGGGGGGGGGGGGGGGGGGGGGGGTTTACAGATGCTCTAACTTCTTCAGAGGTTGAATGTGGTATCTGCCTTTTGGTCTGCCACCCAGATTGAGATTCTTTAAATAGGATGGTATGGTAAACATTTAGGTAGCAGACCAGAGAGGACAAACCGATAGATCTATCAAAAACTGTCACTATTGTCTGTTTTACCGCTGTTTAGTGTGGTTTAGACTGCGGTGGTGGTGGTGGTGGGGGGACCTTGAGCCTGAGGATTTAGGGCCGCCTGGCTAGTGCTGTTGCCACGGACTGTACAGGTTAGGATGTTTGATTTTGCCCCCCCCCCCCCCCCCCCCCCCCCCCCCCCCCCCCCCCCCCCAAAACTCCATCCCATTACTGGGAGTTGAACTCGGGTCTCCTGCCTAAGAGCCCGACGTTGTAACCGCTCACCCAGCTTTTAGGGAACCGTTTGATTAATCAATCTAAACTGTGAGAGAATTCAAATGTGTCTCTAAACCTGGTAAGAGGAAGATATTTTCTCAGTTACGTACCCGTTATCTGTTTCACTGTGGCTGAGTGAATCACAATTCTCCTACACACACACACAAGGGTAGAAGAGGTTAAGAGCAGGACAGGTCAAGCAAAAGGTGAATTTTAGAAGATAAACAATTATTTTTAATAAGTCACTTTATTTCAATATCGGAAATGGGAAACAAATGGACTGAGGAAATGTAGACCCCCAAAAGCAACCCTGAGATAAATGTTGTTGTGAGAGGCCAAAGATTCTATCTATGGTATCAAGAGGATTGAGAGAATGGAAGAATAGATGACTGTGAGCCCTATGTGACACATAATGGCATAATAGGAAGTTGATGATGATGTTTATTCAGCATCACAAAAAAATACTGCAATACTATGTTCAATCTTAAAAGTGGCTATCATGATGTTTACTAAAACACTTGATAAAGACAGTGAGAGATACACACAGGCAATAAAGACAGTGAGAGATACATACAGGTGATAAAGACAGTGAGAGATGCATACAGGCAATAAAGACAGAGAGAGATACATACAGGCAATAAAGACAGTGAGAGATACATACAGGCAATAAAGACAGTGAGAGATACATACAGGTGATAAAGACAGTGAGAGATACACACAGGCAATAAAGACAGTGAGAGATACATACAGGTGATAAAGACAGTAAGCAATGCAATAAAGGTGCAAGAGACAAAGAGAGATGCATTCACGTGATAAAGACAGTGAAAAATACAAACAGGTGATAAAGACAGATAAAGATACATACAGGTGATAAAGACAGATAAAGATACATACAGGTGATAAAGACAGATAAAGATACATACAGGTGATAAAGACAGATAAAGATACATACAGGTGATAAAGACAGATAAAGATACATACAGGTGATAAAGACAGTTAGCAATGCATAAAGGTGCTAGAGACAGTGAAAGATGAATACACATGATAAAGACAGTGAAAGACACAAACAGGTGATAAAGACAGTAAGAGATACATACAGGTGATAAAGACAGTGAGAGATACATAAAGGTGACAAAGACACTGACAGATGCATACAGGTGATAAAGACAGAGGGATACATAAAGGTGACAAAGATAGTAAGCAATACAATGCAGGGGATAAAGACAGTAAAAGATACACACTGGTGATTTAAAAAAAAAACAGTAAGCAACAAATATAGTTGATAAAGACAGTAAGAGATACATACAGGTGATAAAGACAGTAAGAGATACATACAGATGATAAAGACAGTGAGAGATAGTTTTTTTTTTGGGGGGGGGGGTCCTGTGATAATAAGCGAAATATTAGAAGGGGTCTCCATGGTGGTGTGGTCAAACCGTTTGCCTCAAACTATGACGGTCATGGATTTTTACGAAGACCCAGAGGGACTGTCATCGATGACAGTGATACACTCGGCAGGCAGCTAACAATTCTGCAGAAAGAGACCGAGTCATATGGGATCAAACCCGGGGCAATTAAACAATCCTCAAGACTTTAATCTGTAACTTTATGACAATTAGACAGATTAGCCATAGAAAAGGCATAAGGAGACATAGAGAAATGATGCTAAGTGATCTAAGACTGTGGCATGAAAGAAAATCATCAACAGAACTGATCCAGAATCTACAGCAAGGCACATAATGTTGATTATGCAAAAAGTCACTGTACGGGTTTCCTATTCTAGGGAGAGAAAATATGCATGTTGTACAAGGCAACTAATTGGGGGACTTTCCTTCAAAGTGATAGGCAAGGAACCACCAGTATGCATACAAATAAGCCAGATCTGTCAAATAGATGTGCACACAAAATTAAGTTCTGGAACATGGCTAATGGATGAACAACCAGAACTTTCCATTGGAGTTAACAGCCAGTAAGAGCTGAGAAGAAAAGATTACAGAATGGAATTGTTTCTACATTACTGCTCAATCAGAAACAATCACACAATAAAGCTAAACCCATCTACAAAACAATGCTGCTATTATTATTTCTAAACCTAAGATAACACTAGCAGTTAGAAGATAAATATTCAATAGAAATCAAGCTCTATTAGATCAAAAAGTAATCAATGAATACCTCAGACCAAAACAGGATTGCCATATTAAACTGTTATAGTGTTAGCATAAATGTTTTGTTAAGAGCCTGCACTTTAACATATAAACCAATAGGACATAACATACACACATCAAGTAACCACTGCAAACCAACACAGAAATAAAGCAGCCATAACTGAACACCCCCCCCCCCCCCCCTCCTCCCCCCAATGCACATCAACATAAAAAAAAAACACACACAAACTAGTTATCATATCAGCACAAATAAACTAGTGTGCACAAACATATATAAATAAATAAAAAAAATTAAGAAATAAATCAGTCACACAAACACAGATAAATCATCAATATACAAATAAATCAGTCTCATAAACATGCAAATAAATCACATCAACCTATGAATAAATCATTCACATCAACAACAACAAAAATTACATTAATACACAAATAAATCAGTCACATCAACATTTAAATAAATCTGTCAACATAAAAAAAATCAAAGTAACATTTAAAAAAATCAAAGTTAACACAAATAACCATACTGACACACAAACAACCAGTCACATCAATTACAGATAAATCAGTCAAGGTAATAAAAATGAGTCATACTGACACACAAATAAATCAGTCATAGAACATACAAATTAACAGCTCCATCAACATTCAAATAAATCAGTCATTTCATATCTCTCTCTCTCTCTTTCCCTTATGCACACACACACTTTTCCACATCAACATATAAATAAACCACAGCATATCAACGTATACACAAACCATTCACATCCAAATACAAATAAATCACAGCATTTAAAGACAAACAACAGTCCATCATACAAAACTGCACATAAACTATTCCCATCATTCTTTAAATAAATCAATGTAAATCAAAATACGCTGAAATCAAAAAACAAACTACTTCACATACATAAACTGCTGCACCTCAATATAAAAACTGACCACTGTATGCCAACATACAACAAAAACAAACAGTCACATCAACATACATACAGTTCATACCAACACACCACCACAAGCTACACCGCAAGCTAACAAGACAAATAAACAAACAACACACAGCTCATACAAACATGCCACCGCAAAACAAACAGCTGTACGACAGTAAGGTTGCAGCTAGACTAAGCAAACCAGGTGAAACAAGAGATCAAAGTGAGCACACAGACTACAGTGAGTATATGCACCAAGACTGAAGGCAATCAATGCTAAAACAACCTGATCAAAAGCAGTGGAAAGGAGGAAGTGTTGAAGTTACAACAAAAAGTTACAACACAAGCAAGTTACAAACGCACACGCACAAGGGTATGTTAGATTTATGGAGTAATACAACTTTACAATAAACATCACTCATGCACTAGACAAGTCTAGACAGTGGCTACCACAACACCAAGAGGTCAGATATGCTGCATAAAATGACTCCGAACCCAGGTCAGTGTGAGTTTACTTACTGCTCAGCGAAATGGACCGACCAAGAATTGTGAAGGAGGTGTCCACCAGAGACCTGATATCTATCAAGCTATTGCGCTTGGGCAGACCTTCAAAACAGATGGGGGAACAAATATGGGTGGAGGTTTCAATGATGACCATGGTCAGTCTGTGCACGGAAGACTGGACCACAAACACAATGACCGGATAACTTGTTGAAAAAAAAAAGTCTGTTACATCTGTATAATTAGCTGTAATGGTTATATTAATGGCTTTTATTACTGTATAGATGGCTGTCATGTTTGTATAAATGGCTGTCATAGTTGTATAAACAGTTGTCATGTTTCTATAAATGGCTGTTATTGTTGTATAAATAGCTATCAAGGTTGTATAAATGTTAGGTCTGTATAAATGGCTGTCACATTTGTATAAATGGTTGCCATGTCTGTATACACCTCTACTACATCCTAAATAGCTGGCAAGGTTTAAAAAAACACACACACTAAAAGACCCTTTTTCATGCCTTCAAGCATATTGGTATATAGGGCTAGACCTAATTTTTATAGACCAATCTGCACTCAGTGGTGACACAATCACACATGCTGCCTTTACTTCCCAGGACTTTAACTGATAGCTTTTTAAAACTTGGTGAAACTGGGAGCCAAGGTCAAGGTTCTGAACCCACAACATTAGAATCTGCAGGCGAGCGTTTAACTGTCACACCACGGCGGCTCTCAAATAACTGGTAATGTATATATAAATCAGAACAGCACCCTGTATAGCGGGCTACGTCTGCAAAAGAAGCTGTTACATCTTGTTTATATTGTTGAATGCCTATATGAAAAGCTCTTACACCTGTACAAATGGCTGCTACATAAGTATAAAAGCTCCCCACATTCCTACATGGGTATATACTTTCACCCTGACAAACAAGTCCCTTTTGAGATACAAACCCTTGGCTGATCACTGCAGATGAGTATACAGATTATATTTCTTCAGTGCAAGTTTTCTACGAAAATTCCCTGAGGATTATCATCGAAGTTTCTGCTTTGTGCAAAACTTTCGCAGGTGACTAGTCTTTCCGTGGAGAGAGACTAAGCTATAAGACGTAAAACCTGGTGCAATTTATTGATCTTCCTCAAGTTAACTTCTAGCTGAACACAAAATTCACTGCCTAATCATATGAACTTGTTCATATAGCCAGGGATTTGTTGTGGCTGTATGCAATGGAATGCAGTAATGGTGCCTTTTTCAGGCACCATTTTTTCTCAGCGCTACTGTAATAAACACTTTGTGGCGAGTACCAGCATTTGTTTTCAGACAACATAAGTACCGGTACTTTTTTTTAGAATTAAAAAAAAAAAACCTGCATACAGCACTAGTTATATATAATTCTGGAAAACAGCACATCAAGAAGAACACAAGAAAACATTAAGAACTAGCAAATAAGAACACATGGATAGATGGGATTTTAACCAATGCAGACTATAAAACACATTTACTTGTCAAATGTAGTTGCTTGCTTTCGCATTAGAATACAAATCATAACAGAAACCAAGAATCAGATACACCGAAAAAGAAAATAGTTTCACTGAGGAGATTTAGGCAAAATAAAGTACAATTCATGATCCTCCCTGTCTTAGAGTAAACACAGGCAGTCAAGTCACAAAAGTACAATTAAAAAAACAAACAAAAACGTTTAGTCTGTCTACAGATTAAATAGCCAGTATGAATAAACTTTTGCCTTTTTCATATTTTAATAAAGAAGCAAAGAATTCACTAAAGTTAATTCTATTGCTTTTTTACAAACTGACATTGAAATAAAATACTAGAGAAAGGTGAAAGAGGAGAAAGAAATTGAATCAATCACAACAATTACAATTTGACATATTTCTTGAATATCCCTTATAACCTCATTATATTGTCTCAACCAATCAAAACTTTCAATGGGGTTTTCCCCATAAACGAGTAATTATAGATATATAATCCGCAGTACACCGCCTCAACCAATAGCTAAAGGTGTATAATCTGTAGGGCCCTATCTCAACCAATCACAATTAACCAAACGATCTGTTAAGTGTTAACTCAACCAGTCTTCTTCTTCTTCGCGTTCACCAGCTGTACACTCTGGCGGAAAGTTCTGGTTGCTCATCCACTAGTGAACTGCAGTCCTGCTCCAGAACCTGAGTGTTGCGTGTGCATTAGTTTTACAGATCTCATTCTCTTGAATACAGACTGTTGGTTCCTTGCCTCTCCGGCAGATGCACTCCGACTTCAAAGGAAGCTCCCCAATTAGTCGACTCTTACGACATGCTTTTGGGGAGGCAGTGAGTCAATTCTTGTTTTCCCCATAATGGGGTCCCGGAACCCACACCGGGGAACTCAACCAATCAAAATTAACCTTTCAACTGGCTGTGTCTCATATCAACCAATCATATTTAATCAAATGTTCTGTTGTGTGCCAATCACTACTCAATACAAAAGACCTCTCCTTCTGACAAATCATTGAAATAGATATACAGACCTGTTGTTCAAGATGTTTTTGAAACATTCATACCTTTAAATATACTGCACACACATCCTCTCATACATCAATATTCGTATACATATGTTTATAAACAGCCACACGTACATACACACATACAGGAGACCCAGGGTCCAACCATCTGAAAGTCTGTTCAAAATTGTAAGCTGGATACAGGAGCAACTGTCAGTGAGAGGTCTCACTGTTCTACAACTTGGCATCATCTATATTCGTTCAACTGTTTCAAGAAACAATAAGAAATTACGCACAAAAGAAATCAACAAGATCTCAAGGTACTCATAGCGAAGAGCAGAAGATGAAAATATCAACAATACATCAAGATAGTGATGAACAAAATTAACCTGGTGTTAACATCTTTGGATCCACTGGTTTGTTAGTGTCGTTGCCCTCTTCAATTTCTTGAAAACTCAGCAAGTGAGACCACACAGCAGACTTGCCCTGCATAAACATTGATTTCAATATATATATAGATTTATATAGATATACTGCTACATATGAATAATAGTTTTCTGTATAAATACTGTTTTCAAGATATTTGCTGCTGCTATATAGGAATAGGTCTCTGTCTGTTGCTTAGGCAGTGAACAAATTTCACAATTCCGAGATAAAGACAGTTCAACTGCAGCTGTGGGCAATCTGGCAGAAGACTGCTTTGCATTTTTTTCTTCAATGGTATTAAAAGCCGACCAACAGAAGCAACGGAAAGTAGTGAATGCAACATTGCCAAGTGAAAGCCAAAAAATGCAGAGACTGTTTCTGCAATGCCCTGTAAAGGAGATGCTGGTTGACTGTGCACATACTGACTTTAGTGCACATTGCTGTTATAGCAATATACATGATTAGGTATATACAAATATGTATTTCCTTATATACTGTCCTTTCCTCTGGGTATTCGCTGTGGCTTAATGGGTTCTGAACACGGTTCATTGCTCCAAAATACCAGTTTGAATCATCATCAATCAGCAAGGCCTTAATAGATCATCACTTTCTCTACGGCAAGCCTGAAAGTATCCCTTTCCCTAGCCAGCTGTCCAGCCTCAAGTGCTTTCAATGCCAATGCATCTTTAATGTCCTGTATCTATCTTCGCAGAGGTCAACCCCTGCCTCGCTTTCCGCATACTTCACCCTCATCAACCATGACGAATCAGGTGCAGATAATTTGGCAGCAGACTAATTTGAATTGATTTCAACAAAAGCATTGAGTGTCAACCTTTAAGAAGGCAATGGCAAAGCATTGAATATAAAACTGCCTAGTAAAAACCCAAAACAGTCAACAAATGTTAGGGTTGGTTTGTAAGATCCTGTAAAATATATACAACTAAATATGTCTGAACAGATGGTTAAGTAGGTGTAAATATTTAATTTAGGGGGGAAATGCTGTAATATCATACCTGAATAAATGGTTTACTGCATGAAGTATTTATCTGTGCATAAGACGAACACCCCATGCATTAAAAAAAAAGTTGGTATCCTCTACAGGACGTTGCAGAACCAACCCCAGCATGTTTTGGCTGTTATGGTTTTTTTCTTGGCAAATTTTTATGTTCAGTAGTTTGCTATTGCTTCTGAACGTTTAGCTCTCGGTACCACAGTTGAAACCAACGCAAGGAGATATACTGCCAAATCGCCCATAGCTGGGATCGAATCCGGCACCTCAGCATTATGAAGCAAGTTCACAATGCCTAAGCCACAGACACCGACACTCCATGTATAATTTATAAAGTAAAATTGTTTTAGTCCAAAATTAGGAAATAAATATTTTAATCACATCTTGTGTAAAGATGACTCCAATCTAAAAAGTAAAAATTTGGGAAAATAGATCATCTTATACACAGAAAACTATAGTAAATATTTGTTGCAATGTAAAATGCAGTAAGATCCAAATAAATCATTAAGTATGCATAAATATTTTTTATACGTGCACATTACCATTTTATATAAATAAATAATTGAAAAAATTGATACTTCAATTCAAAACAAAACACGTGGGGGTGTGAAACTTTCACATATTCTAGGCCATAAAATAATGAAGTTGTCAACATCCCTTCCTTGCTAAAGTTCCATTAAATCTGTTGGCTGACAAAGCTGTTTTCCCCACACATTAGAGTTTTTGATTGCATGAAGTGTTTTGGCAGTGGCCACTACTCCTATATAATAGATCTGATACTAGCTGTAGACATGCTGGAAATGAGTATAAAATAAAGTTAGTTGCGTATCCTTTTCAGGACGTTGCAGAACCAACCCTAACAGCCTCTGGCTGTTGTGTGGTTTCTCTAGGCAATTTACATCCAGTAGTTTGCCATTGCTTTCTGGACGTTCGGCTTTCTTGATACCACCGTCGAAACCAACGCAAGGCGCATTGCCCGCAGCTGGGATCGAACCTGACATCCCGGCATTACGAAGCGAAGCGTTCGCATCGACTTAGCCACAGAGCCGACAGGTATGAGTATACATACCATAAATAATTTACGAAATATCATAATTTTTTTTTTAAAGAGCATTTTAACATTTTTGTTTGTTAAACTGGTTGTTGCACAGTTATATTGTTGATCTCATCCTGCAGAAACCTTCAGCGTAACATCCAAACAGTCATATACAAATCTACAAAGGACTTGATGTGACAGATGTAAGACAGAAAACAATGACGATAATTTACCTTCTTGTACTGCAGACCATGGCTCCATATTCTCTCCATGAGATCACACAAACTGGCAATGAGGGTGTTTTCCTCGACACCAGTGATGCTGGCATCATTGTGACCCAACTCCACTGCCTCCTGGCCCATTTTCTCCACCAGCATCTTTTTTGTCTGCAAAATTGATAAGAATTGATGTTTACCATTTAAAAGTTTTGAAGGCAAGAAGATACAATTCACTGTACCAGATTTACCTCCACAGGACTCATTCTCTCTTCACAGAATGGCTAGCCACCAGAAGAGTGTCCCACAAAGCACAAACTTTACAGTGATGATCCCTAGGGAGCACCATGAAAATTACACTTCACAAACTTAACGACAGTCATAAAACGAACGTGTTGGACTGTAAGGAAGCAGTCCTTCAAGCAATACACATTAAGCATCTAGTCCATGATTAGTTAGCGTTTTCAGCATAAGTTTTCTATGGGCTGTAAGGAAGCAGTCCTTCAAGCAATACACATTAAGCACCTAGTCCATGATTGGTTAGCGTTTTCAGCATAAGTTTTCTATGGGCTGTAGTAGCCAGTCTCACATTAACCTTTTGCCCCTGTGAATGCATAAAAAAATAGGTCATGAACCCGAGAGAAGTCTCAAGGGGATTAGCCTTAAAAATAACTATTTCACACAGGTCACTAAATAAATGTTTATCTACACTTTCGTATAGATTTGTTGGAATATATACCCATACATAAAGGAGTAATCAATAAACACTAACAGTGTGACGCATTAAATGGAAGACATTCCTCTGAGCCTAAAATAAAAATGTATCAGGTGACTCGTACCCTGATTTTTATCATTTAAGCTTATGGACAAGTCTGACATCACCCAGGCCTTACAAAAGAAAGTGGGGTTATAAAGAAACACCTTTCAATGCTATTTTTAGTTACACATCTCCTACCCTTGCCAATTAAGTAATCCGCAGGCACAAACAGAACCAACGGAATTTAACTAAGTTTTTCGAGAACAGGTCACTGCAAATAAACAGATATATACTGGCATTTATGGGACTGTGTCACAACATGAAGTAAATAAATTTAGTCTTTTGGGGGTTTATCCTCCTTAGTCAATTAAAATCATATATATATATATATATATATATATATATATATATATATATATATATATATATATATATATATATATATATATATATATATATATATATATAAATATGGTGTCAGTGTTACTATTTATTGCTCCTATCAATGACACCAGAAAGACATAGGCAGGAATGAGTTTCAGCTGAGAATTACCTTAGTTTTGCATTCTTTCAACAGTGTTTCCACGAACTTCCAGTTAGCCTGAGTCATTTGAGCCATTCCCGCCTGTGATACATCAGGAACTTGTGGCTTGCGAAGCCGCAGGTATTGCTGGGGATATAAAAAGAGAACATGTCAAGTGCTGCTTTAGAACCAACTAACATAAAGGTTAAAAAATTCAACTGTTTTTGTCTTTTATATTATTGGTTGTTACCGTCTGCTAAAGAAACAGCTATCAGTCTTGCTCACTTAGTTTTGTGTATACAAAAGGACACAGTTTGAACTTGTCATTACCCTGGTAAAACAGGTAGTAACATTTAAGAGTGGTGGATTTTTTGTATTTCGTTGAAATAATTAGTTTACTTGCTTCTCCTTATTTTATTCTACTAGAGCATGACAGCGAAATATGGCAGATAATAGGTTGTGTAATCTATTACTTGTGTTATACTGCACTAAAGGAAGGCAGGGAAATCACAGCCCCTGGAAACGGCAGACATGACTACCTGGACCAGCAGTTCTCAACCTGTGGGTCGTGACCCTTTTGATGGTATGATGACTCTTTCACAGGGGTCGCCTAAGACCATCAGAAAACACATATTCACTGGAGTTATGAAGTAGCAAAGAAAATAATTTTATGGTTATAAGTAATCAAAACATGAAGGTTAAGCACCACTGACCTAAACTCCCTAATAGTTTACTAAATCTTCCAGTATTAGTGTACAGTATTTCAGCACAACTGCTGCCATCGAATGTATTTAACATGCTTCTTCTCAGACGTTTAGCTTTTAACCTATCTGCAATTTTTTCTCCTTTATTCCTATTCTTATCCTCACTTTCCACAACACGGACAAAGCGATGTATGGAGTAAATAAATAAACACAGGCAGTGGGTGATTTAAATTGTGTTAATTCTGCATAACAAGAAACTTAAAACAGTAAGGGTAAAGCAAATTTAAGGTATAAGTGGGATAATTTAGGTTTAAGTAATAAAAATACTGGAATTAACAGTTTAAAATAACAAAGTATTTACTAGGAACAAATGGGTTAATTAACTGTAAGGAGAAGTTAGGGTTAAAAAACCAAACACAAATTTAAGTGGTGTGCATATATTGTGAATTGCTTTGTACAGAATGGGGAGTCATGGTAGCAAAGTAGCTAGACACTCGCCTGCTGGCCTGAAGGTCTTGGGTTCAAATTTGTATTGAAGCAATATTAAAGCTGACCTCTTTGCACGGAGCATGTCTGTCTCCATCGTTCTCAACACATGACGTTATAACATGTGTGTATAGCTGATTTTCAATCCAGCAGAAGACAGCAGTGACTGCCTTCACTTACATTTTAAAACTAGACGTGATATCATATGCCAGGCTTTGCTGCGCTAAGCAAATTTTTGTTCATAACTATAACTTTGTCTATGTACTGTGCTGATGAAGGCTTTCTAGCTACAACAGTCACCTGTCATTTCTTGATACGATCATGTGAAGCTGGTTCTATTTTTGCTTGGCTTGATATCATATTGATGATATAAAAAAATATGAATCCTCATCAAGGTAGATTTAACTTACACTTGATTTCACAAGCCAACTCAACCTAAAAATGGATACCAGGATATGAGCTGGGAAGTGAATGTTATCACAATCGACATCGCTGAATATTTTGGTTTCCCATATGTGCCAAGTCCTCCAATGCAGCAGCCACCCCCGGCTACCTCTACTTTGTTCCCCTGAGGAGTTAAAAATCACATGGATTTCTATTAGAGATACCTCAGTTTAGAACCAACTGACTAAACATAAAGCTGCAAACAAATGCAATTGTCTTTGTCTTATATGTTACTGGGTTTTTTCTTCAGTTTTCTGAACAAGCAGTTATCAGACTTGCTGGTTTTGTTTTGTGTACACAAAAGTACATGGTTGTAAACTTAGATCATCCTGGTAAAACAGGCTGTAACATTTCAGTGTGGTGGACTTTTGTCTCCTTTTATTAAAAGTTCATGTAGTGTTCTAAAGAAGGCTTTCTAGCCACATCATTCTCTTGTAATTTGTGATTGTGATATGTGAAGCTGACTGGTTCTATTTTTCATTTGGTTTTCATAAATTTATTAAAAGTTCGTGTAGTGTTCTAAAGAAGGCTTTCTAGCCACATCATTCTCTTGTAATTTGTGATTGTGATATGTGAAGCTGACTGGTTCTATTTTTCATTTGGTTTCATAAATTTCTATGAGTTGATTGCAATGGTCCCATATTGACCTCAATGATGGCATCTTGGTGCTTTATCAGGCTTTACGCCTGTAATTGTATTAGCATCAGAGATTTGTCATCATTAGAAGGCCGGGTCCATATAGCAGTGATGTTATCAGCCCTGTACATGCATCCTCTGGGAAGTAAAGGCAGCTGCCATGATATTACCATAACCCATTGAGTGTCAAATGGTCTATAAAAAAAAACACGAAAGTTTGCACCATATATTCAATATATTTCAAGGCATGAAAATAGGTCCTTTACATTACTTACTCCCTGTCTCCGACACTGACAAAAATAATAACAGTTTGAGTAAGATGGGGTTACGTAATAAAAGAAAAAGCTGAGTAGTTTGTGCCTTGTTTTTCAATGCAGCAAAACATCTCAGTGTCTCCATGCTCATCATTTGCAGTAGGAGCTTGCTTGCGAGGAGTGGGGGGGGGGGGGGGGTGTGGCTGAGTGGTCTTGAGGCATGATGCCTGCTTTGAGTGCTGAAGGTCCCGGGTTCAGACCCTGATGAAGGCTGGGATTTTTTCACATAGACTTCTAGTAAATCGCCCTAGTCTCTGGGTAGTAAGATTGGACGCCCGTGTGTGTTGCTGCGCATGTAAAATATCCTCGCAGTTGAAAATCGAAAAGAGTAGCCTAGCGGAGAATCTGCTCCTATAAACTGTACACGCTCTGCCACAAGGCACTAACCACGTCTGCCTAGTCATGTATCAGAATTTCACCAAGTTGTGCAGCGCCAGCCAGTCTGTCTGCCTGTTCATTTCCCAACACACCGGCATTTCCCGGTGACAAAATCTAGACAATACTCCTCACCCAAGTCCTCTGCAGTGAAGCATGCCTGTCCTGACCTTCATTAGCTTCTTTCTGAGTCAATTACAATCACGATGTGTGTCGTGTTCTCTAATCAGCAAAAAAGCTGCAGCGACCACCTCCACCTCCATTCTCAAGCAGAATGTTGTGGTATCATATGCTAGGCTCTCCTGCACCAAACGTCGACCATTCACTTTTGCTAAGAAACCCCAAGCACTTCTTTTGCCTCTTGACACTGAACCGTCTGTGTAAATAGTTTAATTCTCTGAGCGAGCATTATGTTGAACTAACTGCTGAATTTCCACCTTCATGGCACCTGCTGGCCAGTCTCTGCATTCCCGGCTCAGTGTGATTATGACCCTACACAAGTCTGACCGTTCAGGTGGCACTTTGGCAAACCAAGGACATATCCCATACATGCCACTGAGGTGTCTCTGGCGCAACCCAGAATGACTCGCACAGCTGTGTTCTGTATGCACTCTAGCTTGTCCATCTGACTCTTTGAGACGGTAAGCAGTCCCAGGCCATAATCAACTACTGACAGGATCAGGTACTGATATAGTGTGAAAAGCATTCTCTGCTCAATTGCAGCCATAGTCACTAAGACCTTTTTGGCATTTTGTCACAACAATCTACACATGGTCTTTAAAGGACAGGCTCCTGTCAAATGTAATTCCCAGATACTTCAGCTTGCCCTCTCTGTTGACGTTTTTACTATCTATCGTGAGACTTAGGACATCTAACGATCCTGTTGTCTAGAGAGCACCACAAAACAGACACATTTTCCGGATGGACTACAGAGTTAAAAATCTAACCAAGGTATTTCAGGATTCTTGCTAATGCTACGGAGTTCATGCACTGAGCTAAGATTCTTCGGACTCAGGCTTGAGTTAGAAGTAGAATGGAGCACTTATGGGTTACTGCTCTTGTGCCATGATGTTGATCCGTTGCATAAACCAAACCAAACGAGCTGACTGGCAAATCTTTCTTCTTTGCCTGCAACCACTTTTTGCATGCTTGTCCTCTTTAATACACATTTCCAACATGCGGTTCATAGTCTCAGACTTATTTGTCTCAACATCTCTGGAACGGAGCATATTCAATATGTCTGCCTTGTCCATGCTCCTTACTATACTAACTATTGCAGACATGGCCAGTCAGTCAGTTCTGTCATTTTCTTCCACTCCAGCATGTCCTGGTGTACATAATCAAAACAGTTTCTTGAGGTAGGATGTTTGAATGCTGTCAACCCATTCTAGTCAGAGTATGCCAATTTGGATCTTCATAGGTGAGCTCATTATCATCATCTGTCATTATCAATGCCTGAGTTGCTTTCTGTTCGGAGAGCCATGCAAGTGCCCCTTTGACAGCTGCTATCCCCCAGCATCTGCTATGCCCAACTGAATGCCCGGCTTTTTTCTTTTACTGTACCCATTGACCTCAGCTATGTATGCCCAACCAGACGGTGCCTCATGGATGATAACATCATCTGGTCAGGTGTGCTCATGGATGATAACATCATCTGGTCAGGTGTGCTCATGGATGATAACATCATCTGGTCAGGTGTGCTCATGGATGATAACATCATCTGGTCAGGTGTGTTCATGGATGAGAGCCTTTATTTCAGCATCAGTGGCTGATTCCATTCTCAGCAAATAGCTGCCCAAAGTGATTATTAGCTCAGTCTGCTCTTGCATTCTTTCTGGAGTTGTTATGCATTCAGTAATGAGCCTGACATGTTCCAATGGGTAAATATGGCTAATGATGTCCTCTGCTTCCTCCATCCAAGACCGCCCCTCTTTAGGCGTTTACCTTCACTGAACCACAGACAGCTGTGCAGAGGGTGTTTTATGTCAGCAGGCATCCAGGTACACCTTCACCTAGTCCTTGTGTTAGTGGCCATGTCTGGCAAATCAAGTGTATATCACATCGTGTAACACAAAGTGGTTCTTGTGCACCAGAGGAACTGTCTCATGGCTTCATTTTGCTCATTCTCGAATCTTTCCAGCCGATGTCTGGTGGCTGTGTAAAGGCCAAGCCCACAGTCAATCACAGAGAGCACCAAACCCCCATAAAGCATAAGCAGCAGTATTTATTCCATCTTAGCTACACCGTGGGTGCTGCCCGGCCTTTATTTTATTGTCAACATGATATCGGAAGGACAGGCGTTTATAAAAAAAAAGACACCAAGATATTTTAGGTCTACTGATCATTCAATAATATCTCCACACACATGGAAAAAAGCATGCATGCTGACAACTCTCATTTTCAGCAAGAACCGTGTCCCTGTAGCCTTAGCTGCGTTTAGCCTCTGATTCCTGACACCATCTGGTCAGTCTGTCAAGTTCCTGCTGCAGTGCTTTATGGGACTGGGACACATTATGTCCTTGCTGATGATGTACTTAATGTATCAGCACGGTACAAACAGATTGGAGACAGAGAATTTAAAAAAAATTATTAAATGGTGATTGTCTTTGTTATCATACACTCCTGGTCTAGAACAAGTCATTTTCATATAAACTTTTCAAAAGCTGTAATTTGCATTCTTCAGTCATTACACTTAAGTTGTAGACTGAACATAATTACTTCAGTAAAGAAAAACACAAAACTACATAATAAAACATTGAAAATAGCCACATTAAAAAAATTTGTTTGTTTTGTTGAATTCCCTAGATAGCAATTCTCAGCCAGTCATTTTGACATAAATTTCTTTAAAATAAAAATATTTTCGGTAGGAAATGCTCTAGCTGTGAAAAGTTAATAGCTGTGTGCACATAACAAGTGTATTGAGCTATGAGTGCACCTAAGGAACAGGATAGGGAATTCTTCAAACAATGTGACATTTCATTTCTTCTTCTTCATTTATCATCCGAGTGATGTAATTGCCTTGTGCCTGTTTACAGCCTAGCTGCAACATTTGCATCTTTTGGTCGACACATCTGACTTCAGCAAGCATTGGCTCATTGGGTTAGCCTTACCAGCTGGTGACATTTAACTCTTTGAGTCCCAAAGAATGCATCATACGTTCATAGGTTATTGCCTGGAAGCCCAATGAACGCATGATGCGCTGATTTTATGTCACTCTTGACTACCCCTTGGGCCTTTGATGCTAAACCCTCTGGGACAAAAAGTTAATTTGATAACAACTAAAGTATGTGTGTGTGTGTGTGTGTGTGTGTGTGTGTGTGTGTGTGTGTGTGTGTGTGTGTGTGTGTGTTCATGCTTGAATTTTCCTATGCACTTTCCTGAAAATATAACTAATTGAACTTATACTCTGAGCACCATGAGAATTGAATATAGTTTTAATAAGTAAATGAGAAATAGAAATATTTAATAATTATTAAAAAAATTTATATATATATATATATATATATATATATATATATATATATATATATATATATATATATATATATATATATATATATATATATATATATATATATATATATATATATATATATATATATATATATATAAGTAGTGTGTGTTAGTGAGAGGCTCCATAGTCTATACATGTCACTGTATTTTTCTGAATCTGCAGAAGCAAGCAGTTAGTGACTAGGGGTAATATGTCTGGCTGTGTTAATCAGGAAAAAAAAAATTGTTAATGCAGATTTCAGCATGGTTAACTCAAAACTAAAATATGTACCAGCATAAATTTGCAGGCATGAGGTTGACCCCATTATCTACCGAGTCCCCAATGTCTATAAAAATTCACTCCAGTACCATATGCCAAGAGTGGAAATGGCATGAAAGAAGTCCTTTACAAATTATATATGGTTTCTGGCAAAGATTTCATGGTTTGGGGGGAAACATTTCATGGTTTGGAGGGAAACATTTAATCGATTGTGGCAAATATTTCAGTTTTGTTGGGAGAAAAACACTCATCAGAACCATCTTAACCAGTTGGCCAAAAGAAAATGGCACTGACTACAGTCAACGTTTCATAATTTGAGTAAATGTTTCACAGTCTTCTTCTTTTTCTTCTTTTCCACCTTGTGCCTCATCGAAATGTCAGGGGGAGATGTAACATTCGTTGATGAGCTCTATCAAGAGCACTATTGAGACTCATGTTCATTTCTGTAAAGCTGTTCTCAATGCCATCACTTCATCTTTTCCTAGGTCTTCCGCTCGCTCCATACCTGTTGTAACATTTCAGTGTGGATCGCTTTCGTAGACAGTAAAGGGGGAGATAGTTGCCCCATTACTTGATTAGCTTTGGCATATCTCAAGCTAATTTCTCTGTCTAGTTTTTCATCGAAAGTGAAAATTTCTCTCAAGTACTTGAATTCCTCTTTTTGTCTTAAGGCGTTTTTTAATTTCAATCCTAATTTGTATTTATGTCTTCCTATCACGATTGTCTCTGTCTTCGTAGTGTTTATTTTCATATTACGTTCCTCCCCTTTTTTTTAATTAATTTGATTTAGGTGGTTCTGTAGTCATTCCGTATTTTCTGCTATGAGTACCTGGTCATTAGCGAATAGTAATTCTGTAATATCTTCTTCATGATTAAAGTTTGTTTCCTCACATTTAGTATCCATGTATGTTATAAAAAGAAGTGGCGACAGTACACCCCCCTGACGCACACCAGAGTTTGCTACGAAAATTCTTGACAATCCTGCCTTTGATCTTACGCAGCATTTACTGCGTGTGTACAGACTTTTGCAAAACTTAATGAGATAATTTGAGTCAACGTTTCAACCAATCCTCACCTCAACAATAATTACAACAAATGTTTTTTTTAAACTGTGCCTCTCTCTCTCTTCGTCTGTCTCTCTCGCTCTCAATCCTTTACACATTCTTAATATCTAGTAGCTTTCTCTATCTGACTAAATCATTCCCTCTTTATCTAATCTCACTTTCTAAATAAATAAATCTCTATCTAGTGGCTCTCTCTAAATCACTCACTCATTCTTTTATCTAGGTGCTCTCTCAAAATTACAGTCTTTTCATTTACTGGCTCTCTAAATCATTCACACAGACTCTCTCTTTTTTTTATCTAGAGGATTCTTTAAATTTCTCTCTATCTGGCTTTCTAAATCATTCACACAGACTCTCTCTTTTAATCTAGAGGATTCTTTAAATTTCTCTCTATCTGGCTCTCTAAATCATTCAAAATCTTTACTGTCATGTTTACCTCACATTAACAGAAAAAGAGAATTGTTTTTATCACTTTAAAAATAACTCCTTAACTTAGCCCCCTTAACACAATGTTTCTCCCAAAAACTCACTCTCTATGCCTGTCTATATATGAATAAATTCATCAGTCTATCTATGTAACTAACTACAGTCGATATAACTGTCGTTCTGTTTATTCATCCGCCCATTTACCTTAGAGTAAAATAATAGTGTAAACCAGTTTTCAAATGACCAACTGTTAACTACAATCTACAATTCTGGCTACAAAAAATGTCTCCCAGTGCTTTCTCCCTCCCCTCCCCCCTACCCCGCCTTTTTTTTCTCCAGCTCTATAGATTTCTCCTCTAAAAAAAAAAAAAAAAAAATGGTGTTAAGACTGCAAGAATCTAATTGTATTGTTCTGAAAACACCCCATCACACCTACAGCAGATGTTTCTCCTAGTGCTAAGTGTTTCTGCACTATCTTTCAAGTACCCACAAGTGCAGCTGTTCACATGTCTACTGCTAAAAATATATTTTGCACACCAACTGAAGCGAAGCAAGTCATGGAGTTGATGCTTCATTGACAGGGTTGCTGGCAACAGTTATGAGGAAAGTTGGCTAGATGTTCATGGCTTATCGCTTTATAACTTTCTCTTTTTTGTTGTTGTTGCTTTTTCTTTCCTTCACTATCACTTATTTGCACAAGCACATGTACATGGGGACTGAGACAGACAGAAACAAGCGGACAAAAGACAAAGAGAATGTTGGACAGAGATACAGACAGACAGAAACAAGTAAATAAAAGATATAGAGAAAGACAGGCAGAGATTTTTTAAAAGAAAGACTAAGTGAGCAAAGAAAAGGTGGACGAAGATAGACAAAGAGAAGGTGGGAGAAAATAGACAAAGAGAAACCACGAGACAAAAGACAAAGTGAAAGATGGACAGAGATAAAGACAGACAGATAGAAACAAGCATTCAAAAGGCAAGGAGAAAGATATACAGATAAAAAGGTAGACAGACAGAAATAAGCAGACAAAGAACAAAGAGAAACAAGGGCAGAGGTAAAGACAGACAGACAGAAACAAGCAGACCAAAGATGAAAAGAACAACTGATAGAAACAAGCCAACAAAAGAAAAAAAGGAAGACAGACAAGAAGACAAAGATGGACATAGATAAAAATGGAACAGACAGGCATAGAAAGACAAACAATAAAGAGAATGTAGCAGACAGAAAAGAGGCATTAAGTGACAAGAGATACAGAGTGAAAGAAAGAGAGACTGGACAGAGGGACAGCCAGAAAAAAAGACAAGGGGTCAAACAGGCAAGATCTTGGCCCTAGGACTGACCCAGCCTAAAATGGGAAAAAGGCAATATCCAGGGAAGTAAAAGTGGCTGGTGTGATGCTGACCACATCACTCATCAAGTGTCGATTGATCTATACAAAATATGGGCCCAGCATCATATGCCTGATACACCACTGGTATTTTCAAAAAAGAAGGTCCATTTTGTGTGTGTTAACTTTACTCCTATAACTAAACATATTATTGTACTTTTCCTCTTCTTGATCAATATTGTACTTGGAATTTTTCTGTAAAATGTAGCTTCTAAGCTGTTATTTTCTTCATTAGTATTGTGGAATAACCATTAATCAGGTTTGTCTGTGGTCACAAGAAAACTGTGTTTCTAAAATATTTTAGTTTTATTAGTATGCTTTCAACATCTTTTTAACAGTCTCTGCTATTTCTAAATATGGAGTCAAGCTTTCCAAAGTCTGTGGCAATTTCCCCTTTCTTCACTGCTGATTGCATTTGTTTGACTGATTTGACTGATCTGTGGTATATAATTACTAAAATAATATTTCAGACCATTCTTGTGGATTTCAGATAGTAGTACGCGAGTTGCACCGTGGAAGAGAGTGGGGTTTACCATGTAATAATCCCAAAGACAGCAGTGGATTCACATATTCACTGCATGAAACCTACAAGGCAGAGATGGCACCCACCAACAAAAATTTAAATTACCACTAGGACGATAAAATAATAACACAGAGATATCTCGACACAGACATAGCCATCTATCACTTATATGTAAAGATTACAATATTTCCCCACGTACAAGACACCCTTATTTTCCAAAAATATTGTGTCTAAAAACAGTGTACTTCTTATACAGTGGTAGTAGATGTTTATGTAATCATATTAGTTGTGTTTCTCAAATTTCCAGTCCAAAAATTAAGGTGCGTATCAAACAAGAGATCGTCTTCCACCTGGGGGAATAAGGTACACCAACAAAACTGGACAAAACTAAGTGAATAATAAAAGATAAGCAACAGGTTACTTCTAGCATAAACTAAATTATCCCTCTGCCACGACAAGCATTTAAAAATGATTTTATTTATGGACACCATCTTCCCAAGCGTGACATAAGCAAATTTAAAAAAACATAAATCAGGGGCAACAGACATGGCAATTTATCCTTCAGGTGCGATAAAAAATTTGTTATGGAACTATTAAATTAATAATAAAAGACAAGAAGCAGGTTACCCATAGAGGCAACTAAGTTGAGACCCCATCACCATTTCTACCATAAGCATTTAATTTGAAAAAAAAAGGGGCAAGATTTAAGGGCAACAAGGCCCCAAGCATGAAAGAAAATTAGCATGTAAATTATTTAGCAAAGTACTCTATGGTGAGTTTATTTGTTACTTACAGCCCATAATGACTTTTTCTCCACAACTGGACACTTTTGAAAACAAAAATGTGCAATGTAAAAACAGAAAAACAAAGAAAACAAAAGGAAGGGGCCAAGAGACAGAAAAAATAAATAAAATACACATAAGAGCAGAACTTATAAAAGATGCAAGAGAGAAAGAAATTAATTCATATTTTAAAAGTAGTGAAAGAGGATTGTTCTATAGAAATTAAAATTTGTGTATGATAACAAACAAACAAAAAGTAAAGCGACAAATCAGGGATAATACATCATGGAACATTATTTTTACAAGCACAAGTTTTTAAACAGATTAATACAGTTAATTAAATGAGAAATGTATTTTGCTAATAAGCCAAATGTGCAATGAAACCCTAGAACAAAACCATGGAACAGAATCAAAGAGAAAAACCCAAAAAAATATCCAAGAACTAAAGAAACAAACAACTCAAACTGCAAGATAATCACAATAATTGGTATATGATGGTAAGTTTTGCTTGACCAAAGAATAAAGACCACTTGCTCAGGCAGTTGCCACATAAGCTAAATTTATTTTTTCTCACCCCAAACAAATATAAATTTCTTACCTTAGCAAGAATTAGAACCTGAGTCCCATAGTATGTCTGTGTATTACATACAACACAACGGAACATGTCTCTTCTTTAAATAAGTAGCATTTGTCATACTTGACAATATATGAAAGTAAAAGGGACTTAGTTTAAAGACAAAACTCAGAATATACAAGAGCAACATATAAGGGATACTATTATACAACAGTGAGTGTTGGGAAATGACTGCGGGAATTAAACATAGAGATTTTCCAAAATAAATGTCCATAGAGAATCCTACAGACGGAATGAGCTCCAGAAGAGGTGGACAATTCATAGAGATATGTTGAATTTAGAACCAGGTTGAACGGATGTCCCTTAGTGCAAATATGGCTGGCATACAATATCACAACATCTATTTTGAGAATGGAGACAGATACTGTCACAGCAGTCTTCTGCTTGCTTGAGAACCAGCAGCACTTATATGTCATGTTTGTAACTGACTCAAAAAACATGTCAAGAAAGGTAGTGACTTCGTGCAGAGTGGCAAGCATTAATTTACCAAGTCCTGTGTTGTTAGCTCCTTCAGATATTTTCTCCAGGTTGTTCAGGTGTATTAAAAAATTAACAGGCAGACAGACTGGCTGGTTCTGCACAACATGGTAGTAAACTGATGCACAACAAGCCAGAAGTTGTCAAGACCCTTTAGGAGCAAGTGAACAGTGAGGAGACACAAACAGATCATCACAGTCTGAAGAGAATGTTGCAGCAGCGAGTGAACAGGGGATGTGGGCCGACACTCAACACCCACAGCAAAGGCTAAAAGGACATGCAATCAGACAGCATCCAAATGTTTAACTATGTGCTGGCTGCTCAAGATGATGATGGAGCCCTTATGGCAATGTCCTGAGTGCTGTGATGTCAGTTCTTAACTCAGTTCAACTCAACCTAATATCAGGCTTTTGAAGGTGTTGTGGTTAATAAAAGAGCAGGCAGACTGACATGCATTGCTCTATATTAGAAGGTCAACCCATGGATTAATTCGGCATCAAATAAACCCTTAGAATTAGTTTAAAATAAGGACTTGAGGCTGAAAGAAACAAAATCAACAGTTGACATGCAAACATTCAGACTGAAGATCAGAGTGGACAGATAAGAGCAGCCCACCAAGCAATGAAGCTGGCCACTTAACATCAAACTGACAAAAACAGAGGTGACCGCAGTCAATGTGATTTCAAGAGATTAATCCACTGAACTGTCATTAAGAAGCTTAAAAAGGAGGAGAACAGAAAACGCACACATGTGCAGATGCACATACACATACAAACTTGGATGTGTTGGCAGAATCCTTCATTAAAAAAACAACTCACCTGGTGTCCATGATTCTCCTACATTCTGTTGTAATGTCTGTCAATACAGGCTTACTTCTATGTCTACCACCCATCATACATCAAGCTTCTTAGTGACACTTCAGTGGATTAATTTCTGAACACTAATCTGGCACAGTTATTTATTGCAAGGCAAAGATAGTTCCACAGAAGTTACAGCCAGTGGAGTCTGAAATGTTAGATCTTCATATATTCTAGGTCACAACATACAAAGTGGGGTGGACAGTTCTCTTTCATGTCATCTTTCATTCCCAGACAAATGTTAAAGGATTGACACCCATTTTTACAAAGTCTGGGGAGTGATCCCAGAGCCACACTAGTCAGCAACAAAATATGCTACTGCTGAGGCTTGAGCTCAGACCAGTTTGGCAGGCAAGCGCACTAACCACTTGCCACCATTACAGTACACTGACTGATTTATTATAGAAGAGATGAAGCACCATGGACATGTCCAAAGTGCTATGATGATAATGGAAATTGTATTCCAAAGTGCTATGATAATCCACATTGCCTTGGCACTAACCTTCTAGTCACTGCAACTGAAAGATTTATTATAGATGAGACGGAGCACCTATGGAAATGTCCAAAAGCAAAAATAATAATCAACACTGAACTTAACTGAACACCTGACTAACAAACAAAGGGTGTACAGAAAAGCAGAGGAAGTACACTATGATAAAAAAATCAACATAACCCTGTGCTTCAAAGGAAGAAAAGCAATAGCAACAATGTAAGATGGTCAACTAGGTAAGATGAATAAAGACCTTACTTCTTGCTGCTCTCCCTCAAAATGCTTCTGCAGGTGTTCTTTGTGCTGCAGCTGTCTGTCCATTCTCCTCCATTTAGCATTCTCCCGATATTTGGATCTGTTAGGCATTTGGAAAACCAATTAACGGGCTATCAAACACTAGGAAAACATTCTTCTTCAGCAATCCAAGTCCTTATAGTTCACTGCTGCAGGTATCACCAACCTCTGTTCATCTCTGTGACAGGCCTTCTCTTTCCACTTGGTGACCCGAAGTGTGTTTAGGTCTGCTCTACTTGGATATTATCTCTCCATCATCTTCTTGGTCTGCCTCATTGTCTAGGGCCATTCAATACCTTTGTAAACGCAGTTTTTTTTTTTTTTAGGTCATCTGTCATTCTCTCTATATGCCCCAGCCACTGAGGTCTATTAGCCCTCATGATGTGTGATCAATGGTTATTTAAACAGATTATGAATTTCATTGTTGCTGGTACTCTATTTCTGTCGAGGGCCAAATAAAACATCCTAAACTGCACAGTCCATGGGGGCAGCACTAGCCAAGCGGCCATAAATCCTCAGGCTGATGAACACCTTGTCTACACCACCCTAAAAATCGGTAAGCACAGACGGCAGTGACAGTTTTTATGACTTGCTTGTTAAGGAGCAGTAGATCTAAAAAAAAAAAAAAAATGGGGCTCAAGAATCCACAAGGGAAGACACAAATAAAACCACTAAAACTAATCTCCACCCCATACCATCAGCATGTTCCATGCCAGTAAATGTAAGCGGCCCAGCAAGTGTCAACTCACAGGATCATCACATTCACAGATCAAATCTGTGTTTCTGCTCCACCCATGTGGCCAAGCTGTCCATGTATTCATTTCTGGTTTTCCTCTGTTCTTTTTTTCGCCCTCTCAAGCTTGCCAGATGTCATCAAGTTTTCAGGTAAACTCTTCCTATAACATGTCCAAACTATTTCACAAACTTGTGGACCTCACGTCTGCTACGACCACTTCCATTTCCAAGCTCATAATTAAGGCTGTCAATCTACAGGAAATAGGACAGACTGAACACACAACATATAGTTAGTCATGGGTTAAAAGCTATGCATTTATCCTCCAATCTTACTTTGAATTTGCAGGTTCTGAGTTCAACAGCTCCTTGCTCAAGAGAGGAAACACCCCACCCACATACTGGCTAGGCGATGTGTGACTAGCAATCTCGTGTGGCTTGCTGGCTATAAAATTGATGTTTTTGGCTCTCTTCTCAATGAACTGATCTAAATCGCCAGAAAATAATAACATTAATAATAATAATAATAATAATAATACAAAGTCAGTCTAAAAAAATTATTTTTTAAATGATTGTTTTGGTTTATAGCAGGCTTCTTTTGTTGGTATTGGGTTGACACCACCTTCTTCTTCTCCTCCTCCTTATTCATCATCATCCTCTTCTTCTTCTTCCTCTTTTGCATTTGGCCTCATAATAGTGGTTAACATGTTGTATTAGTGGCCTTTATGACATACTTGTCAAGCAGCACTGGGTATGTTCTTATCCCCCCAGAACCCATACAGGGAAATTGAGAGGTCTAAGACCTGTAAAGGGAATGTTACCAACCTAGGCTAATCTGTGTATGCAGTGCTGAATCACAGTCTGATTATATCCTTCTCTGCTTTTCTGCAGACGCAGTTAAACAAAGCCATAATTAGAAAGGTCAACAGAGAGAAAGCAAAAGATGTATTGATGGACACAACAATAAACAAGATAAAACAAGTGACAAAGTAATCACAGAACTAATCTTGACATCAGCTTAACTGCAGTCACTCCTGTTTAGCTCATCACTTTCTGCAAACATCTTAGAAACTGAAACACTTTGGCCCCTTTCCAAAGGTTAGCGTTATATTGTGCTATAGAGCAGTAGGGGAATCATAGCCCATGACAAGTGCGACCCAGCAGCACTCGCCTGCATACCCAAAAAAAATTAAAAACATTTTCTGTGATCAGATCAAAGGCCTGAAGCAGCACTGCTGACTCCTCTCCACGGCACAAGCCTGGGCGGTCTTGTAGAGACCATGTGTTGCCCAAGCAGAATGACCCCTCCTCCTGTCTTCCTTGTTAATTCCAAAAGAAAGGTAACACCAATAAGTTTGGAACAAAGCATGCTATAGAAACTGCTGGATAAGAGAAGCCTGTAGTTGTGCAACAGCTGAAGGGTTATATTTACCAATAAATTGAGATACAGTCTAGCCCTATACGCCTAATACTCCTGAAGGTGTGCAACAGTACTTTCATTTACCTATATACTGAGTATCACTCTATATTTACCTACAAACTGTGAATTGTTGCACTATGTTTACTATGGGTTACAGTCTTACGTTTAAACTGTCAGGTGTTAAATTTACCTATAAACTATGAGTTGTAATACTGTAATTACATATAAACAATGAGTGCAGTTCTATATTTCTTTATAAACTATGAGTGCAACATCGCCTCACCACAGATAGAGATAAAAAAAAAAAGGGGCGAATAAGGGATGTATTTATCGGCAAACCTTTTCAAAATATACAGAAAACATTTTTAAACAAGTTGGAGAATTTCATGGACTGCATATCAATGAAAAAAATATATATATAAGGTATACCGACGACAAAGTGCTAATAGCAGAAAGTGAGCAGGAGTTACAGGACTTAGTGGAAATCAACCGTCAGGGTGCCAGTATGGTTTAGATATTAACATTCAAACAGCAAATACTTTGATAATTTGCAAAAGAAAGGAATGACCAAAAGTGAAAATGACAGTATAAGGAGATATATTAGAACAGGTAACAAGCTGCTCTATTATAAGCACATAATAAAAGATGGTGGTAGAAGTAAAACAGAAATAAAAACAGAGAATAGGAGTGGCTGAAACTATCTTCAATAGGATACAAAAATTATCAACAGCTAGAGAGATAAACAACATATTGAAAATTAGAATCATCAAATGTTATGCATACTCAGCCCTGCTGTATGGTTCAGAAACCTGGAAAATGAACAAGAAAATATAAGATTCAGGAAATGTTGATATACAGAAGAATAGGTTGATTCATGGAAACAAAAACAATCAGAGGTTCTGGACGGACTGCAAACAAAGAAAAGTTGGAAAAAAAAAAAAAAAGAGACGAATGAAATATTTTGGCCTAATTAACAGATATAACACACTCTTAAAAAAAATATTATAGGGAAAAGTCAAAGGCAAGAGAGCAAGAGGTAGACAGCGATACAAGTGGGATGACAACATCAAGAGATGGAGGAACAGTTGTCTGAGAGAATGTACTACAAGGACATAAGACAGAGACTCTTGGAGACTACTTAAGGTAATCTAGGATGTGGCGAATTTCTGATGTGAAGAATTTTTGTTTATTCCTGACAGTTTTTCTTCCTTCAGCTTTTATCTGGATTAAAGAAATTTCTGACAAAAAGAACCATTTCTTGGGTCCCTGGTGAGTTCTCCTTATCAGATCTGCACTACTGTACAGTATTTACTATAGACTCAAAGTATTAACTATTTCAGTACAATGTTAACTATATACTCAAAGTACAAACTATTAATGTACAATATTAACTATATACTCAAAATACTAAGTATTATAGCAATATATTAACCATATACTTAAGATAAGTACTAAGTGTTACAGTACTACATTTGCTATATAATAAGGCAGGCACAACTATACTCACCAATTTCATCAAAAGTGCAACAAGGGTTGTAAGTAATTATCCTCGGTTCGCCCCCAGCTGCATCTTTCAATTCCTTAATCCTGGTATCAAACAGTCGCAGACCTGGCTCCGCCTCCTCCCACTGAGAGACAATCTTGTTGTCCATCAGTGTCGTAAACATCTGCGTTTCTATGAAAGCTGACAGAAATGGGAGGTGGGCAACAGGTTGGTCGCTGAGAAAAGCTGCCTTGTCGAAGTTGTGAACTGTTTCCCTGTTGCTCATCCATGACTCCAAATCCTGAGATGGGTTAATGACGAAGTTCTCGTATGAAGCAAACATGTGCACAAAGCAGTTGAGAAAGATGTCCCTGACGGCACTGTTAAATTTGAGCTGGTTTATTTCGGACAGGGACATTCCATCAGAATCTGTAGGAATGGAAATGTCTTTGTCTTTCGCCACTGGGGATGTGTCATCCAGCACAATGTCTTCAATAGAATCCCACACTCCGGTCTTTTTAGCCAAGCTGGATATCTTCTTCCATGCCTCACTCTGCTGAAGGATCTCTTTTCTTTTGGGAGAGTTGGGCCAGCTGGTGGTGTTGGTGGTAGTGGTGTCATCATTCTTCAGGGAGGACACACTCTTAAAGCCAGACTCCCGCCGAGGCGTTGGCGGGTACCCACGGGACATTTTTTCGGCACCAATGAGATTTTGGTATTTGTTTAAAACCTGAGTTAGCTCACTTTTGAGTTCTGTTTGGTAAGGAAACAAAGGCAGGTCTTCGGGGTACTCCATCAGTTTGTTATCGATGTCCACAAAGCACATGTTTGCCTGTGGGGAAAGACAAATTTCAACTAGAGATAATAAAACGTTATGACATTCCCAAGTGACAAACACTGCCATAGGAGTCTGAAAGTCATAGACATCCATATAAATATAAAGCTATAATGGAGTGGAATTTAAAAAAAAAATGTTGGTGGGGGGGTGTCCTTTTTTAACATTTACCAACAATTTTCAAAAATTAATACATAGTTTAGGTCGTCAACTGAATGATACAGGTACTGAAGTGGATCTGAGGGTATGGGATACCAGATACCATGTTGCATAAAAGGGGGAAATCTGGAAGGTAACAGAGATTCAGGAGAAAGTGACTACAGACATGTTAGGAGATAAGCATCTGAAAAGAAGCAGGTTAAATACGTCTATAGCAATAATTGTCCAGAAATCCCATGCCCTAACTGTGGAAGACGATAACCCGAGTGGGTCTTGCTAGTCACACTCGCCTTCATATGGCCTGTCATTCCCATGCCTCCTTATGTCACAATCTAACACTAGCGTCTGGAAAGACAGAAAAGTGAGAACAAATAATAATAATAAAGGCAGAAATAGTTACCTCACAGGGTAATACAAGACTGGACTTATCAACAGTGGAGACTTTGCACAAGCCCATGATGAACGGGACAGGGGCGTCCAGGAAATGCTGCATCGAAGCTGGCAATATAGGCACATAAACCAGTTGCCACTGGAAGGGAAAGATCAGAACGTTCATTCCCTCGGCCACGAGCATCAGTCGTTGGTACTCTGAAAGATAGCATCAGACAATCTGTTATGTGAGTATCTGAAAACTATCAAATAAAGTGAACTTAACGAACAGTGTACATCAGCATATGGATGAATCATGATTTTTGGAACATAATGGCAAATTTGTAAATTGTGATTTTCATAGCAAATGGAACATGAAATGGAGAAATTCTGAATTTCATCATAAACACACAGTGAAATGGTTGAAACATAATTTTATAGTGGACACAACAAAAATTTGACGAACTGAGCATTTTATCTTCTTTTCTTCTTTTGTCAACATCTGCTTGTGCCGCTAGGCGTTGCAGTCTATCAGATGATCGGCAACCGAGCCAGGGCGCGCTCAGTCGCTTCATATGCTGTGATGTTATGAAGTCTCAAGTTGTCCGTGACTCCTTCAATCCATCTTCTTCTTGGTCTTCCCCTGCCTCTTGGTGTTTCGATTTTCATGTTGTATGCTCTTGATGCTGGCATCGTTGGTTCCATTCTCACTAGGTGACCAAACCATTTCATTCTTTGCTTCTCAATAAATTTAACGATGGGTATGGTTCCAATAGTTCTTGTAATCACATCGTTTCTCACTCGATCTCTTCTGGTTTTATTCGCAGCCATTCTCAAACATCTCATTTCACAGGTGGTTAGTCTTCTCTCGTGTTCTTTTGTTAATGTCCAAGTCTGACATTGATAACCTAATGTCGGTATAAAGATATATATATATAATTTGTCTTTTTATCTCAGCTGGGACAGCAGGGTGTTTTAAAATTGGGGCAAGCTGGTATGCGACATTGTTGGCTTGTTGGATTCTTGCTTCGATCTCTCTGTCTATTTTACCATTGAATGTAAAGATACTTCCCAAGTATTTAAATTCTTGCACTTGTTTTAGGCTGTGATCTAGAATCTTTATGTCGATGGTCTGTTGCTCTCTACTTATGCTCATGACTTCTGTCTTTTCAGTATTGATCTTCATATGATGCTTGAGGCAACTGTCGTGTAGTAGGTTTATGTGGTCTTGCAGCTGTTTACTATCACTGTGAAAAATGCATTGATCATCGGCAAAGAGCAGCTCATTGAAGTCCTCCTGTATTATGAAAAGAAAAGGTGATAATACACAACCTTGTCTTACTCCTGATGTTACTGGGAACCAGTCTGTGATGCCAGCTCTTGTTCTAATGGCGCTTTCACTTTGTCTATAAATAGCCCTAACACAATCTAAAATTGTTCCATTTATACCGTAGTTTTCAAGAACTTTCCATAATAAATTTCTGTTTACTCTATCGAAAGCTTTTTCTTGATCTATGAAAGTGATGTTCATTTGATGTCTGTGTTCTATTGTCTTTTCGCTAACTTGTCTTAAAGCAAAAATAGCGTCAGTACACCCTCTTCCTTTCCTAAATCTGACCTGTGATGGGCTCAGGATCGGTTCTACAACGGATCTAATTCGTTGTTCCAGAATTTTGGCAAACATTTTTCCTACGTGGCTTAGAAGGGAGATGCCTCTGTAATTGTTACAATCTAGCTTATTGCCTTTTCTTTTCCAAATTGGGACTATAAGGGCTCTTTGCCAGTCTATTGGTACAGTTCTTTCATTCCAGGCTTTCCTAAATATGTGGAGTAGCCAGGTGACTCCAATTTCTCCACAAGCCTGTATTGCCTCGGCTGATATTCCATCAACACCTGATGCCTTATTTTTGGGACTGCATCTGATTGCTTCTCTGACTTCTTGTTCGATTATTGTAGGCTGTTCCTCGTTTGTACATCTGGGTGTGAATGGTACTGTTTCCTCATTTCCTGTTACATTCAGAAGAGTCTGAAAATATTCTTTCCACCTTTCTCTGATCTTGCCCTCCTCATGTATGGGTTTGCCTTGACTATCATTGACATATTCAGATGGCTGGAATGGTTCATCTCTAGTTCTCATTTTTGCAATGGTTTTGTAAAACTGTCTACTAGATTTAGCACAGATTTTGGTAAGATTTTCCCCATAAATGATCCAGGATGTTTCCTTGGATTGTTTAATTTTTCTTGCAGATTGTCACCTGGCAATTCTGTACTTAATATAATCGTCATCTGAGCGGGATCTTAACCATTTCTTGTATTGCTCCTTTTTACATTTCACTGCTTGTTTTACGTTATCATTCCACCATGCTGTTTTTTTCCTGAACGTTCTTCCTGTGTATCTAATACCACAGAGTGTTGTTAGGCAGTTCAGAAGAGTGTTCTTAAATTTTTGCCACGCAGCTTCCACATTGTGAGCATTTTATAATAAATTTTAAAAAATGTAAAATGGGTGTACTGTGAATTTTATGGTAAATGCAGTGTGAAATGATTTAATCATGAATTTTATAGTAAAAAACATGTGAAATTGTTGAATCATGAATTTGTGACTAAACAATATATAACAGGGACACATAGTAACATTTAAAACAAACTTTATAAGAAATGGATGAATCAAAAATTTTACAGTAAATACTGTGTGAAACCTGGTGAATGATAAGCTTATTACCAAACACAATGGATGGATTATGAATTCTATAGTAAATATAATGTGAAATAGACAAATCATACATTTTTTAGTGAATACAATCTGAGCTGAGTTGAGCTGATTCAAGAATCAACATCACAGCACTTGAGGCACTCCCATAAACACTATGTCCCCGTCTTCAGCAGCCAGTGCAGAGTTCCAATACCAATGGTGCTAGTGCCATTCTGATTATATGTCTGTCTTGAATTTCCTCTGAGTGTCAAGTATCAGCCAGATTCCCTCGTCAACCCCTTCCCTCCCCGGCCGCATCACTCTCACTTGACTGAGGTGATCCATAAGCATGATGAAACATAATGTGAAATGGATGAACCATGAATTTTACTGGGAACACAGTGTGAAATTGATGAATCATAAATTTTACTGGGAACACAGTGTGAAATGGATGAATCATAAATTTTACTGGGAACACAGTGTGAAATTGATGACTCATAAATTTCACTGGGAACACAGTGTGAAATGGATGAATCATAAATTTTACTGGGAACACAGTGTGAAATTGATGACTCATAAATTTCACTGGGAACACAGTGTGAAATGGATGAATCATAAATTTTACTGGGAACACAGTGTGAAATTGATGACTCATAAATTTCACTGGGAACACAGTGTGAAATGGATGAATCATAAATTTTACTGGGAACACAGTGTGAAACTGATGAATCATAAATTTTACTGGGAACACAGTGTGAAATGGATGAATCATAAATTTTACTGGGAACACAGTGTGAAACTGATGAATCATAAATTTTACTGGGAACACAGTGTGAAATGGATGAATCATAAATTTTACTGGGAACACAGTGTGAAATGGATGACTCATAAATTTTATAACAAACACAGTGTAAAATCAGGTCCATGTTCCTGTTAGCCAATACCATGTGACCATTCCAGGCAGGCCTTCTTCTTTATCTTCGCTCTGCACTTTTTCATTCAGGTTACTAAGTTTTTCAGTTTATTTATCTTAAACTTCTTCTCTACAAACTGTACAGGGTGGGGGGAAAAAAAAAGGGGGGGGGGAAGGGGGAGGAAATAAGGATCTGTGGTTTGTTTTCTTATGTACTTTGTAAACTGGTCTGCATTTCTCTACGCAGTCCACTAAATTACAGCTGAATGGAGCTAAGTTTAAAGAACCAACATTTTAGCGGGGAAAGGGGGGGGGGGGGGGGGGGGGGGGGAGGAGAGAGAGAGAGACATGTAAGGATCTGTGTTTTTGGATATTCTCATAAGTGCTCTGAACCCATATTCAGCAGCCGACAAAAAGTTTCAACTCCAAAACCACCATTAACAGTTTGACTGTAAGTGCATCTTGCCTTTCCTCTTAGTGTGCAGTGCTGGCCAGATTGCTAGTCACATGATTACCGAAAGAATTTACCACACCCTCTTTACCCTAACAATTTATTGTTGTAAAGAAGATACCTGAGACAGAAACAGTTAATTCAAAATGTGAGGCATATGGTATTGTTTGGTACCGAAAGAGTTAGGTTAGTTACTTATTTAGTAAGTCACAGTTCAAACTTCATTGCATATGGCTCACTTGATAAATGCTCCACTTATGTGCCAATAAAAACTACACACAATGCGCACCACTGCCTCTTGAGAAAAAATATTTAAACCAACTGCTGTCTCAGCACAGCTAAGAGCACACACACGGATCAGATGCATAAAGCATCAATCATGAGTGCCGACACAGTCTGCTACTAGAATTGCAGTTCTTCTTCGATGGAAGCAGCAGTTAAAACAAATAAGCAGTTTTGCATTCAATACTGCATAAGGCATCGCCAGTTAGCTCTATGGAATCAGGCCATCTGCTATTTTCTAAATCTACAGTTCAAAGCATAAACTTCCTTGGGCACAGAGACTCAACTCAGTAGCTGGATGATGAAACTATACATTTTCAGTCCACCACATATGGGGAAAATGCTGTTTAATAAGTGTAAAACCATTCTCTGACATACCTGAGGAGTACAAAAGCACCTGATGTTCTAGAAGCACACATTTGAAGATATCCACCACACCATCTACACCCAGTAGCATGAACATATCATAGAGGGAGAAATCAAACAGAGGCAGCTCTCCCAGACCTGCAAAGATAACAACAGATGTATCAATGCAATGTTTTCATGTTGTCAGTTTAAACCCAGCAGATGCAACATGTTACTGTCTTTACCGCCTGTATTTGTTGCATTTTCTATGCTCATAAAGCAGGCCAAGTGAGGGATTATGCTGCATGGGCAACACATGTTCTCTATAATTACGCTCAGGCTGTCTGCTATAGAGAGAAGACAATTTATCCCATGCATTACTGGTATTGTCATAGGCTGTGATTCCAACACTTTCTTATAGTACACTTGTTCTCAACCTTTCTAATGCCATGACCCTTTAATACAGTTCCTCATGGTGTCATGACCCTTTAATACAGTTCCTCATGGTGTGGCGATCCCCAACCATACAATTTTTTTTGTCGCTACTTCATAACTTCCATGAATATTTGTTTTGCTATGGTCTTTGGTAATCCATGTGAAAGAGTCACCCCCCCCCCCCCCAACGACCAATAGGTTGAGAACCGCTGCTAAAGCACAAAAGAACATTCTCCTCTGGAAATACTGAACAGTGCCAACAGTAGTTAGCCGTTGCATTTTAAACAGTGTGATGCTCATTCCACTTTTGAAATGAAAGTGAACTGGCCCCTACTAAATCACTAACTGACTTTGTAATTTGCTAAATGAGGATTGTTAAACTGAATTCAAATATGTGCTATTGAAATAAAAAAGATAAAGAAATTAATCATGTTAACTGAAAAAGTTAGGCCCATAAGGAACCCAAAACATGACTGAACCTACTCCTTGCTATTTCTTGCCGCTTATGGAATTTTATAATATATTATTCATCTTTTGTCTCTGTGTGTCTGTAGGTTTTCAATATCTTACACTAAATTTAAACAAAGATACCCTGGACGCATTTGAGATATAATTTCACAACAGAAGCAATTTTTTGTTTAAAGAGCAACACCATCTCCGCAGCTAAACAAATTAACATGTTTTGACTGCACTCAAATACAGAAGCAGAGTTGGGAGGACACATTGCACAACATAAAAATTGAAAGCTATAGTTGCCATACCAGGACTAGACCCTTTTGCCTCCAGGAATAAGTGTACTTTGATTCATGACTAACTCTACACCCCTTTACTGCACTTTCAAAATGCTACAATTACTCACCAGGTCTGATGACACAGATAGGGTTGAAGCAGCCAAAGAACTTCATGCTGCGACCGCATGGTGGGAGAGGTACATCATAAATTATATTGAAAACATATGACTCTAAAGTCAAAGCCAGCTGATTGGGCTTCTGGGCTGCTTCAAACAGCTGCTGCAGAAACTGCTGTCCAGACCTACAGACAGCACAATAAAACAATGTAGACAACAACAACAAACTATCATTCATATTTATCATCAACTTCCACTGGCGCTGCCTTTTCTTCTTCTTAGCACGAATCTATTGTGAACACCAGTGGAAAGTCCTGGCTGTTTATCTACTTTTGGACTTTCGTCTTGTTCCAGAACCTGAGTTCTGCTTGCACATTCATCTTACAGATCTGACTTACTTATATGCAGACTGTTGGTTTCTAACCTCTCTGGCAGAAGCACTCTAAAGGAAACTTTTGCTGTAAGTGTCCTGAAAGGAACAGTTTGTGGTTCTGTGCTCAACTAGTGGTTTGGCCGCTGTCCTTCCAAGACGATGTATAATGTATATAAAATGGTGCTACTAGGGGGACCAGAGGATCTGGCCGACACTCAACACCCATAGGAAATGTGAGAGAGACATACAATCAGACTGTTACTGGTACCATCAGAGCTGGAACTTTGTGCTTGCGGACGAATAAGAAGACAGCACTTATGGGAATATTCTGGGTGCTGTGATGGTGATTCTTGATTCAATATTTGTGTATAAGGTATTTAATGTCATCCATCTGTCTTCACTTTGGGTGCCCGCCTCTCTCTCTCTTCTTCTCCTTTTATATCGATCCTTCTGTCAAAATAATAATATCAGAAGGGCAGCAGCCTTGATGAAAGGTGTTTCACAGTGCAAATCTCACACAGATAATTTCAGGTGTTGTGCCTATGTTGGTAGATGTTGTTGTAGCATGTTAACAAAATGACCAAACAAATCTGATATGTTTTTCAATTAATTTGGTGTAAGGTGGTATTCTCAGTCTGTCTCACAGCATCATTTCTCACTTGTTCACCCATGATCCAGCTAGTGGTTTTCCTCAGGCAATCTTATTTCATAGGTATACATTTTACACAGATCAACTTTCTGATCATGAGCAAGTTTGGTACTGATAGCACAGTGCTGGTATGGATATTATGTTTATATCACCATACTTATGACTGAAAGTCTTAATACTGGTATTAGTTGGTATGAAAATGCAAGTCAGTTTCATGACAAATGGGTCACCCCATAACTGCTCCACTTCTGTGCCAGGAAATCCTACCTGTTCCAGGTGAAAGAAAAAAAGGAATTAAACAGACTTTAGTTCTGGCAAAGCCAACAGAACGTAGAGACATTTAATGCATATGGCAGCTGCCAGAGGCACTAACACAAACAGTCAGCCACTAGAATTGCAGTTCACCAGCGATGGAAGTAGCAGTCACAAAAAATTAACAGCTGCTCAGGAATTACTGCATAAGGCCCTACCAGTTCTGTAGCAAAGGTCCACCCACCATTTTCTGAATACGCAGTTTACAGCATAAATCCCTTTGGGTATAGTCAAAGTACCTCTAACATGAAATTTGCAGCTCACAGTGTCACACCGGGCATCCAAAACAGTAACTGGACAACAGAGTGATACATTTTCAGTTTCCAGTGGGGAAAATCATGCCTCAGCAAACCATGGCTAGAAGCACATAACACTCCAAGGCTCTAACAGATGACCCATCTATCTGCAATAATGGACTAGAAGTCCTTCTTAAAAAAAAGCAAGGACACTATCAAGCAAAGAAAATGCATTTGACAAAGACATACCTTACAAATGGCTGTGGTGTGACTAGACAGATACACTTGCTGACATACAACTTATCCCGGCTGGCATCAAAAGAATTCTGCTTCTCCTTTCGCTCGGACAAAATTCTCTTTACAGGCTCAGGGCTGTCGAGAGAGAAGGTGACAGCGGTGTTGGCCTGGTGCATGACGTACAGTGTCTGCATGGTGTCCAGCACAGACTTGCTTGTGACCTCCTCGTAAAACACCAGAGCTGACCCATAACAGCGAGACCCATCCTCTCGGGTGATGATGAAAGAATGGAACTTGGGCTGTCGCGAGTCCCACTGTGTTCTGAAAGACAAGCCTCTGGGCAGGCATAGCTGTAAAAATGTTGATAGTAATTTTATTTACATGTAACATAGCATAACTGTGAAAATGTAGACAGTAAATTTTTTTTTCAACCTGTAACCAAACAGGATTGGGACTTCTTTTTTCAAAATGGTGGATGGCAGCGATGTTTTTTCTCGGTGATTGTGATTTCTCTCTGACTGTTTCCTTATAATGGACTGCTATTTTGTGTGCATTTCCAACGCAGGATACTGTGTTTTTCATGGGAGCAGTGTGTATTATGGTTGTCCTATCTCTGGGCGGTATCATGACCGATAGTTTTGGCAGCCCTCTGACCACGCTGCCTTCGCAGTGTTTGGATCGTGGAGGCCCATTCAGGAAGACAGAATCTCGTTAGCAGGGGACTGCAACTGTCTACAGAGCTAACTCGATAAAAGCTATCGCCAGAAACGGAATGTGCCAACCATTCATTTGGTGTGAAGGAATCGACACATACATTAACCAAACATAGACTTAAAAAATGCAGAGAATAATTTTCTTTACCTGTAACTAAACAGAGATATAAAAATGTAAACAGTAATTTTCTTGGCTTGTAACCAAAGAATTAACATGTAAAAATGTAAACAATAATTTTCTTAGCTTGCAACCAAACATAGCTGTAAAAATGTAGACAATAATAATTTCTTTTTGTTGTAAACTTGTAAGCAAACATAGCTGTAAAAATGCACAAATGGTGTAGAATCAGTCAGTCGATCTGCCTGCTCATTTCCCAACACACCAGCATGAAATCGAAAGAATATCCAAAGGATACTAACTACCGGGGACCTCTGAAGGGGACTCACAAAGTATGCTTAAAAAAAATAGAACCTGATGTCCTGTAGAGTGACTTTCTGTCTGATAAAACTCAGATCAGAAGCACATCAGGGATTTGTGTCCAGGATATTCTAGTGTGCAGGGTAATGAACCGAGTGACAGATTGGCAGCTGCTCCTCTGGACAGTGAGCTATTTTATGATAAAGCAGATGAATGAATAAATGAACTTTATTTTTGAATGGTTACAAATGAGATGGTGCAATGGAGCAGACAGGGTTTCAAAAGATTGATTTAGCAGAGACTAAGCAAAGGGTCTCAACTGTTTTCAATGTGAAGAGGAAAAGACAGGAGACCTTTTAATCAGGTTATGCCTGGTGTGCTATGATGTCCATTCTTAAATCAGTAAATCAATACTGGGGAAGGGGGGGGAGAGAGAAGAGGGATCACGTCTGAATGCCCAAATTGTCGTCACGTCAATAACTGATTCGTTCATTTAACTGCATCCACTTTAATCTCTGATCCCCGAATCCTAGGCAAGCATTTAACCTTTGTGTCACTACACCTCTCCTCTTTCAGGTTTTTAATTTACTATTTTAGAAATGTGTTAATTCGAATCGTGTTTCTTTGTCTGATGATTCCTTCTATTTACTTATGGATAAAATCTGCTATACTAGCTTCAAACAATTCAAGAATAACAGGAAACAGCAATAAACATACCATGCCTACAGCATTCTCGTCAAATGGATTCCAGAGCACTGTCTCTGGATAATGTGCAAGGACCCTGGACTTATATGGGCGTTCTAAGGGAGGGCACTGTTGATGGTCACCTAAAGATAAACAAACCAAGACGTCATGTTATTACTAATTCACAAAGCTTGGCTAGTCAGTACTGGGGCTGGCAGAGCCAGCTTCAAAAGTAGAAACTTGTATGCTAGACAGAGAGTGGCATTCACCGATTGATGAGATTCAGAGACAAGACCCATCCCCACTGGACTACAGGTTGCTTCTAAATCATTGTGCCAGGCCCTAATATAACTGTTTTATATGGCTATGTAGTTGTTTTATGAGATTTACAACTGTTTGATTTTCCTCCTACATATGTTAATCCTAGGGTGGTTTTGGTAATGACTACCTGAGATTAAATGCAGAGCACAGTAGAACTGAGTATACATCCATAAAGTGGCTGATTCAGTGAGGAGTACGCAAAGAGCTATGGAGCTGGAATTGACATGCCTCATCACAAAGCCAGATTTCATGACACGAGTCACTACAAAGCCAGATTTAGTGACATGAGTCACTACAAAGCCAGATTTTGTGACACGTGTCACTACAGAGCCAGATTTTGTAACACGAGTCACTACAAAGCTATATTCTGTGACAGGAGTCGCCTTAAATCAAGATTTTGTGACATACCTCACCGTAAATCTAGATTACGTGACATGCCTTAGTGTAAAGCTAGACTTTGTGACATGCTTCAGCGTAAAGCTAGATTTTGTGTATTCTTGTTTCCAACTACTGCATTGTCCTTTTTTTTTTTTGGTACTATAATGATGAAAGGTTTCTAAATGCAATGTTCATTTTGTCGTTAGAGACTGGGTACTGTGGAGGTTAATATTCTACTTCTTGTGTTGACTGACATTTTTTCATTTTCTTTCTAAATCATTCCAGCATTTAACACAACCAAACTATGACCAGACCGCCATAAATACCAGCAATGCCAATGGAAACTAACAGACAAATCATAAACAAAATTTGTCTACCAACATTGTGTTACCAATGCCAAACCTGGGCACTAAAACAGAACAAGAGCAGAAACCTTCAACGTGTGAAATGAGATGTTTGGGGGGAAAAAAGCAGTCAACATAACAAGAGACCATAAAAGAATCAAAGATATCATTAGAATAGTGGAAAAAACACCCGTAATTAGACTTACTGAACATCAAGAGGCAGAGGATGACCAAGAAGAAGATGGAACAAACAACTTGCTGAAACTCAGTAGTATTATCATGCAGCAAGCTGAACACAGGCACACTATCCCAGAAGTCGATCATTAGCCTTGCCTGTGATGACTAACAGCATTAAACAGATAAAGACAATAGATAGTAAATATTAAAGAAAATGTACATCTCAATTATAATATTGAGGGTTGAACACAAAATGCTATTATTTATATAAAACTACTACCACATGACCAAAGTGTTTTAGTTTTCAAGCCATTGTAATTTTTTTGGGTCAAATTCTCTTCAAAGTTCTGACCTTGCAGAAGGTCAGTATTTTAAAAAAGAAATTTCCTGGCTCATAGTATTTCAAGAAGTTTTTTTCTTTTTAACAACACTCATGTCCATTTCCTTCTGTGTTGGCCCATAAAAAAGTGGTAGGCATGTTATGTTGTGATTTACAGCTAGGCTATGATATCCAAGCCTTTTCTGTCAAACACATCCAATTTCAGCAAACTTAGAATTTAATGAGGGGTGTATTCTGTTTTCCCCCATTAAATGGAGCCTTGGAACCCAGATAAGGATTGAAGTTTATAAGCCCCAAGTGAGTGTAAGCTAGACTGAAAGACGAACTGTCGCATTTGAAAGAAAGCAAAGGCAATGAGCTATAGAGAGGATATGCCGGAGAGTAAATCAGCCTCCTAGCAAGGGAGTATCTACTTTTGTGTATCCTATGTGCCAAAGGCTGCCACCCCCACACCAGACTTAACACTCACAGCAGATGTTGTTCCCAAAGCCAGCGGCATATCTCCATAGTCCTCAAGGATGAAGGATGCCATTATGACTGTAAGCTGTTCTTTGACTTCTTCACTGTTTTTTTCCCTCAGTGTTGTGTGCTTATCTGCATGCAGACTGTTGGTTCCCTACCTCTCAGGCAGATGCACTCTGACTTCAAAAGATGCTTAACATTAGTCGACTCCTAGAAAATGCATGCTGGGGTGGCAGTGGGTCTATTCTTGTTTTTCCCACAACCGGCACAGAACACACACAGGGAGGGCAGTGATTCCGACATCACAGCATTCAGAAAAAGCCACATTAGCTCCATCTCCCTCCTCAACAGCCAGCAAAGAGTCTTTAGAATGATAGTATCTGTTCTCAAATGGTTAACTATTTGTCTTGCCTTTCTACCTAGTCTCAAGTAGAGCCCACAGCCCACCGATACTTGATACTGTATTATTCTTTCACCTCTGCCTTGCGCAGCTACAGTTCACCCCCAAATGGGGCCAGTAAGTAAAAGTAAAAGTGAAGATCCCCTTTGAAGTCTTTAGGTACATCAGGTATATGGGAAGAACACCCATATTTTTACAGACCATCGACACTAGGTGGGTGATGTGGTCAGCATTATGTCGGCCATTTTTACTTCCCTAGGACAGCCATCCTGGTACCCATATTAGGCTGGGTCGACCTGCGACACCCTGTACCATGATAAATATCCACGCAGCCAGTAGTGGGTTTCAATCGCAGTACGATGGAATTACGAGTCGGACTGGATCTGCCTACATAGCCAAGGCAAAATATATTTTACTTTTACTTACTTCCCCATATTGCTAGGAGGCATATTGTTCTCATTTTACTTTGTTTGCTGGTATTCTGCTAAAAACTTAATACTTAATATGAACAAAGAAGACACAACAAACAATAGATTGCACAATTTATTGCCTGGCATATTTCGCTGTAATCTTGTATTAATAATACTATTATGGTACAGTTCTCTTTGTTTTTAATTTCATAATCATGCAGCCAATGTACTCAAATCAAAGTGTTAGTTTTTAATTTTATCATCGCTGAATTGATTGATTGTAGTTTTTTGTAAGCTGAATTAACTGAAGTAAATGTAATTTTATAAGGATTATAAAATTACATTTTTTGGGCACTATCGGACTAACATCGTTTGTTTTATTTTTTTTTTTAAGATCAGAAACTGATACAGTGATTGATAATGATCGACACCGTGTCACTATAATACAAATACAACAATCAATTCACAACCAGCAGACAAGACACAAATAACTGATTCGGACTCGTTCGACGTTTGTGTTTGGGGAGTGGGGTTGTTGACAAAATGAACTTACCCGATAACCTATCGGGTTCTAACTCACTGGCCTCATCAAGCCCACAGATAACAAAATAATCAACAAATCTGTTTGCTTTCTCCTGTGCTGCCATGACCAGTTATTCCATTCATGACAACCTGGAGAAAATGATCAGCTCGACGATGTCAAAAACAACAAAACCTATTCTTCCATTCTCCATAGCAGAAACACTCGCAATGACGCCCCAGATTTTTCTTTATTCTCGGCCAATTTTACTTTATCAACATCATCCTGTGCCGCTCCACACACACTACACACACAAACAAAAGTAGACAGCCATGTTTCGCCACGAATCCGACCATTGTTCTGGTCTCACCCCCATCCATATGGCTAAGCCTTCCAAGAATTTATTTCTGTGCTTTCCTCTCGATTATTTCTGTAAATCATGCCAGCCATTTCAATTTAATAATTGTATAGTATATTTTTAAAAATAGGCAATAATACTGTATTTTGAACCCATTCATTCTAATAACGTAACATAAAAACGCCGACTCTAATCTATCTAATCAATTTACAGTTTACATCTGTCTCTAGGATACTTAAGAATTAAATAAATTCCAGTTTCGCTTTTTAAGGATGACATTTTTTGTTATTTGAAGCCCCACCCTGGCTTTTGCCAGGGGCCGCAATATAGGCAGGCCATAAATGTGGCCAATTGTCTGAACGCGGTTTCTGGGACCTCTCCACGGCGATCCTCATCCACATAGTGGCACTTTGTGTCATCGGGTGTTTATCGCTTGTGTGATGTCATAGTGGGGTAGAAAGTCAGTCAGACTGTCTCTAGGAGAACTGCCTCATTTTTTTCTCTATCATTGTATTATATACTTTGCATTGTTCTAGGTAAAATCTATGTATAGAAGGGTGAAAAATGCTTATGGCATCCTTGAAGTAGTTTTCTCTCAAGATAAAACTGAGTAGAATAATCATGATTGCACACAAAGGAAACAATATATCCACCATGTTAATGACACAGTGCTATCAAAAATGTCTAATTATTCATAGTACAATCACAACCCAAATCAAAGCCAAATGTGACACTATACACATTTCATTTTAATCATATAAGTAAATACATGATATATAAATTTAATATAACAAATATATACTTTGAGGAATCAAAAAACACTATGTATTCCAATTGTAACCTAAGCATTTAAAATTATATTGTTGAAATACTACTACGACTACTACTACTACTTTATTCTTATAAAAACACACACACACACACACGTGAGCAGAATATTAAAAAAAAATAACAATATAAAATAATAGGGATTCGTAAAATAGGTTATATATATATATTATATATATATATATATATAAGTGTAAACTGGAAATGCAGTTTACACTATATATCTCGATTATAATCCTAAGGACTGAACAGAATTTTATTTATTTGTAAACTACTACTACTACTACTACTACTACTACTACTACTACTACTACTACTACTACTACTACTACTACTACTACTACTACTACTACTACTACTACTACTACTACTACTACTATTACTACTACTATTACTGCTACTACTACTGCCACCTCCACCACCACTACTACTACTACTGCCACCCCCATCACTACTACTACTACTACTGCTGCTGCTGCTCCTACTACTATTAGGGCTTTTTTTTTTTAGTTGCCAGTAATCAGCCTAATGTCTGTTACAATACCCTCAACAGCTTTTGTTTTAACATATCCTTCAACTAACCCGGGCCTTCTCCAGCCTATCTAGAGCTTTATCTTTCTGTATTCCAACTTGAGGCTCCCCGTGTCAGGCTTGGACATTAACAGGAGAACATAAGAGAAAACTAATCACGTTTGAAATGAGATGCTTGAAGAAAGGCTACAAACAAAACCAGAAGAGATCGCTTGAGTTAGCTTAATTCATCAGGAAACCAAAACTGAAATGGTTTAAGCTCCCTTGTGAGAATGAGTCCAACTATGCTGACAGTGAAAGCTTACAGCATAAGAATGGAAACATCATAACTCAAATGCAGACCTAGTAGAATATTGATTGAAGGTGTCAATGACATCCTAAGACTTCACAACAGCGCAACACAGCGAACCCTAGATCAACTACCTATCATTTATTTGTTTAACAGCGACGTCTAGCTACACAAAGCAAATACTTGACAAAAGAAAAAAACGTTTTTGTTTCATATTTATTAATTGCGAACTAAACTGTAAAAAAAAAAAAAATTTGTTGCATTGCATTTTTTATTCTATATAAAATTGTATACTGCCCTAGAGCAAGAGGCAGACCGAGAGTACGATGGATAGACAATACATCAGAGATCCTGAGGCAACACGGACTAACAACAACACGTGCACCACACCTGGCCCAGAATAGAAAACGGAGACTCCCCGCTACGCTGTGAGGCAATTGTGGACAAGACAAGACAAGACAAAAAATTGTATAAATGATTTAACTATGCCTTTCAGACAACAGCGCTTTTATGTAGTAGTAGTAGTTCATTTTACTCCACCAGGACATCACAAAAGCGATAAACACCCGATGACACAAAGTGCCACCATGTGGATGAGGATCACCCATGGAGTAGTCCCGGAAACCGCATTCAGCCATTAGGCCATATTTATGGCTCCGGCTATATTGCAGCCCCTGGCAAGAGCCAAGGTGGGGCTTCAAAATAACGAAAAATTGCGTCCCACAGCGGGATGACTAGAATATACGCTTAATAATTGCGGGAAACTTAGTGACATTTTTAAGAAAGAAAAGTCTTCTCTGATCAGATTATGAGAAGACAGGTATCTGAGAGCAAGTTGACAGAAAAGGTAGAGGGTTAGTTAGAGAAATTATACTAGGTTGCGTAATAAAAAATTTAAAAATAGACTTGTTAAAAATATTAATACTCAGTCAAATACTGACTCAATGTTAATGTTTATCAACAAATCTTTTTTTTTTTAAATTGGATCAGTTCTAATAATAAAATTTATCAGTACAATTATGCCACCTAGTATAATTTCTGACAAATGTCAGTTACATTCTACTCCCATTAGCACTATATAAACAATCGGAATTGTGTACAGGCTAATTTTTATATTCCACCCCTCTCCCCCCCCCCCCCCCGCCCCCACCCTCGTGAAAATGAAACATATCTGTATAATTCAATCTGAAGTAAACATAAGCATGCTATTGCCATTATAACCTGCAGTTGAAAAAAAATATTAACAGATTTGCCACCTCTTGCCAAATCTGGCCAAATATCTTGACAAAGGGGTGGGTTGGGCGAGGGCGACTCATTTTTAACTATGACTTTAGTCTTATATGTCTTATTTATTTTATCATACTTTAATCACAAGGGTAGCCAATTGTTTAATGACTATGGAACTTGAATTATAATGAAAAATTACACAAACGTAATTTAAATATTTTTAATTCAAGATTTGCGATCGTCTAAAGATATCACATTACAATTGGACTTTTCACATTCCAAAATTGCAGCCTGAAAAATTGACAACCAGTAACTCAAAGAGATTTAGAATCAGTGAATTGGTGAGATAAAAATTATATCCTTACGTCCTTTTTAGGACGTAATTTTTTGTTATTTGAAGCCCAACTCTGGCTTTTGCGAGGGGCCGCAATATAGGCAGGCCATAAATATGGCCAATTGTCTGAACGCGGTTTCTGGGACCTCTCCACGGTGATCCTCATCCGCATGGTGGCACTTTGTGACATCGGGTGTTTATCGCTTGTGTGATGTCCTGGTGGGGTAGAAATTCATTCATTGGTGAGATGTTGATGGCATTTTAAGACTGACGCAGAAGTGAGACGCGTGTGTGCCATTATTGATCGCATATAGGATTTTAGTTGTCTCAAAGACGAAAATGATCTCTCTGCCGTACATGTCGCGGTTAGTCATCATCATCATGTAGCAGGTCCTTTGCAGAACGTCGCTCTCATCACAGTCTGCCTGAATGAAACTCAAGAAGTCACCTATATCCTGTGCCCATCTTCGTGTTGGTCGGCCCCTGCCCCTTCGCGGTTAGTACTGTCATAAATAATTTAACGAATTTAACCAGTTCTCGCAACATTGTTAGGAAATAGTTTTTAACCCACACACACACACACACACACACACACACACACACACACACACACGCAACAAGAACAGACGCGAAGTGTCTGACACAATCGCAAAATGAAACCATAAAATAAGTAAAAGACCTTTTTCCGCGCATTTAGGCATATTAGGCATATAGGGCTAGACCTGTACTTTAAAGACTCTCTCGCCAGTTGGTGAGTCCAAGTGTTTGTAGATCTGTCTGGATATTATCTCTCTGCAGTCAGACTGTCTCGTGGTCTGTTACTATCCAACTCCCTTGTGTGCACACTTGTTACCTCTCTTTCATCTGACATTCTCTCTGATTACCCCAGCCATTTCAGTCATGTCTGTCCACAATTTTTTTTTTACCTCGTACACGTTCAGTCACAGATGGTCTTCCATGATATGATATTAAACTGTTTAACATCTTCTCTCGATATCTCTCCCTGCCTCTCTTCCCCTCTAGCGTTTCTTCCTTCACGATGTATTCCAGTTTTCTCCCTCACATAACATGACCAAAAAATGTTGACTACTTTTACTTGGTTTTAATCGAGGCCACTGAGGTTGTGAGATCAGGATGAGTTCTTGCCAAATATTCAGAGATCCATTTTATAGTGCAGTTTTTCTACAGACAAAGGTTTATAGTCAGGCCAGCAATCCGCTACAGACCACGTTTTTTTTTTTTTTTTAAATAGAAGAACATTTAAATTAAATCAGTAGTTTACAAATCATTAAATCATTTGCGACGCCAGAAGAAAACAAAGTGAGAACGCCTGAGACCAACTCTGTGATAAAACATTGATGACCAGTGATCAAAGAAGCCAGAGAGTTAGGATTGGATTCCATCCTCCATATCGAAAGTGGCAAAGGATGCAGTGGAATAAAGTAACCGTTTGCCACGTGCTCTATATGATGCGTAAGCGGCACAACACAATGATGAAGATTCTACCACACACTTCTTCTTCTTCACATACACCGGTTGTAAACTCCAGTGAAAAGTTCTGGTTTTTCGTCCACTCCCAGACTTTAGTCGTGTTACTGACCTGAGTGTTTTATGCACATCCGTTTTAAGAATCTGACTTTTTTGTATGAAGACTGGTGGTTCCTTGCCTCTTTGGCAGATGTATTCTGACTTCGAAAGGAGCTCCCAACTAGTCGACTCCTTCGACATGCTTTTTAGTGAGGCGTTGGGTCTATTTTTGTCCTTCTCTCCCCCCCCCCCCCCCCTCTCCTTTTCCACAATACAGCCACAGAACCCACATTGAGAAACCGCAAGCAAAAGGCCACACAATGCAAGGGACATAATCGTGAAAAAAAGGCTGCAGAAAATGCCATAATTTTGTTATCTTTCCCTGATGTTTAACACGATTGGGAAAAAAGGTCCCTTTTCCACGCCTTTAGGCATGTTGGAAATATAGGGTTAGACCATTATTTGTATAGACAACCCGGCACTTGGTGGGGGATGTGATCAGCATCACGCCCGCCGCCTTTACTTTCCAGGACTGCACCTGGTACCCACTCAAGGCTGAGTCGACCTGGGAGTCAATGTCATTTTTGAAAAAAATGTCCGGCTTCTTCAGGACACGAACCCACGACCTTCAGATCCGTAGGCGCGAGTCTTAGCTGCCACCGCCACGACGACTCTCTTTAATCTGATAACCTGGTGTTTAATTAAGAGAACGGAGGGTCATGTTTGGGGCCCGTTAAAGTAAGCCGGTAATCGCGTTGTACCGATAACAGTTTGTAAAAGCTGTGTATAATCATACGTCGCATGTCAGAGAAGACAAGATCACAAATACTGCCGTATTGCGAAGGGAATGTAATGTATTACAATGGGTTTCTCAATGCTCAGTCTTCGAAGGATCATTTGGCTAGGACACACACGGACGATGGAGAATTCTAGTGCTTAAGGATATCACCTATGACCGTCCCGTACGATAGATTTTCTCAGTATGATATACCGCCCCTAATAATTTCGCGCTATCAGATCATCATCATCATCATCAGGTGCCTTGCCGACTAGCGTGGGCGATCATGCCTCTCCATAATCCACGATCTCCTGCAGCATGTATCAGTTCGTGTGCCGACACACCTCCATGTCATGCAACAAGACTGTCAAGAATCTTCTCTCGTTGTCTTCCTCTATCCCTCCTATCAGAGATCTTTCCAGTGTTTACAACATGTTCTATTTTTCCTCTTCTCATAACATGGCCGAAAAATGATTACTGTCTCCTTCTGATGTCTGTGATAAGTTGTCTTCGGGCTCCCGCCTCTTTCAAAACCTCTTGGTTGCTCTTTTTGGCTGTCTAAAGTATTCTAAGCATTCTTCTGTAAAACCACATCTCCGAGGCCTCCGAGGCCTGCCTTTCGTTTGTTAAGATCAACACAGTTCAAATTGTTTAATTGATTTTGCCGTTTATGCCACCCACTTTACGGTGCCGCCAGATGCGATCGATTCTCTGTATCACAAAACATCATGGTCCTGATCTATGAGGAACTAAATCTGAGGAGAAGATATCAAGGTCGGCCTCCGCTATGACATAAATATGTGTGTGTGCATACGGAACATGAACGAGCTCCGTAATGCCGGGGTGCCAGGTTCGATCTCATCTGCAGGCCTTGCGCCTTGCGTTGGTTTCAGCTGTGGTATCGAGAAGCCGACCGTCCAGAAAGCAATGACAAACTACTGGACATACATTTGCCAAGAAAAACCACATCAGCCGCAAAATGCTGGGATTAGTTCTGCAACGACATGCAGAGGATAGGCAACTAACTTATAGGGAACATGAATAAAACAAGAACTGCGATTGTTTGATTGGAACAGAACGCCATAGATAGTGTTAAGTGGATGGACTGAATCAGGAAGGGTATAGAGACACCGAAGAAACTGATTTCGAACGAACGAACGAACTATATTTTCAAAGGGTCACAAATTTGACAAGCAGGCCTGTCTTACATTCGGCCCTTCCTAATACCCGTCTTTCACACTGCAGCTGTATTTTAAAAATATGCATGTTATATTCATATGATAATATACATATTATGAATATATATAAAAAAACAAAAAAGCACAAAACAATGGGTGGTAAAATGCATGCCCACACACAAACACCCACCCACAGACTTAAACACACCCACATACCTTCACACACACATAAACACACCCCATTCACCCACATAAATACCTACAATCACAACATTACACATACCCACACAGACACGCACATTCCACACACATACAAACATACAGATATACACACACAGACACACCCATAGAAACAAATGCAGACACACACACAAACAGACCTACGCGCACATACCCAATCACACACGCAGATACACACACAGTCACACACATGCGACAGAAACACACACAAACCGGCATACACACACGCATACACACATAGACACATCATATGCACAAACACACGCAGAAACACACACACACACACAGATACACGCACCCAGACACACTCAGAGACAAACAAACACACACACAATCGCAGACACACACACACACACACACACACACACACACACACACTGATGCTCACACAGACACATGCACACAACCACAGACACACAGACGCAGAAGCATACGCAGACATTATTACACACAGGCACACGCACAGATACACGCAGACACACACCCACAGACAAACAAACGCAAACACACACGCAGACACACATACACACACATGTAGACACATCCAGAGACACTACACACGCAGACACACATACACACATGTAGACACATCCAAAGACACTACACACAGAGATACACATAGACAAACACACATACAGACATACACACAGACACACACAGAGACAGACAGATTTATACACACAGAGACTCGCATATACACAGGCATTTACGCAGACACACATAGGCACATACAAAGACACACACACAAACACAACGAAGAAACACACATACAAACACACACGCAGGCAAACACACAGCCACACACACGTAGAACACACATACAAGCAAACACGCACAGACACATGTAGACATATACACACAGATACACATACAGACACATACACGCAGACACACACGTACAAACACACATACACACAAACAAACACACACAGACACACATACATAGATACACACCCAAAGGCACACAATATACACAATAGATTTCAGACAGGTTAGGAACACAGTTTAAAGAGAAATCTAGTTGTAAGTCCTTTACATCACCTGGTAGAACAATCCCCGAAATGTGAAGGCAATTTTATGTTGAGTAATTTGTTATTGTTGACTCACCTCTTGATACCCTTGTCGAAGTCAACGCAAGGTGGTCTGCTGATAAATAACCTGCAGTTGGAATCTAACCAGGTACTTAAGCAACGCTTAAACCAAAGACGTTAAAAGAACTGTGTCTGAGGAAGGACAATTTTAAATTGATGAACAATACAGCCACTTTTGCTTTTGACGTCTTTGAAGGGTTCCTGAACAGACAGGAAACTATGCATTGGATCTCAAGGATGCTTATAAAAGAGTAAGATACGACATTGTGATGACCGCACTGATGGAGAAGAAGAACAGTCCCTGGTTTGTGAATTGGGTTGCAGCTGTTCTGTATCCTCGTCGGGTTGCTCTCCGTCTGGGTTCATGGACCTCAGAACCATGCAGTTTGGCCCCAGGACTACCACATGGATCTGCCATTTTACCTGCGCTCTTAAACGTGTATACGTGCAGGACTCCAAGCCTAGAAGCACCAGGAGTTGAAAGGATACTGACATTTGCAGATGATATATTCGAATATAGACAGGGGAAAAGAGGGAACAAACAGCACAGGAGCTACAAGCGATAGTATACAAAGTGATTGACCGGTATACAGAAATGAGGGCTGCGGGCCACCAAGAAATGACACCTTTTTGTGGTTTTCTCTAGAAAACAGAATTATTAGAGCTGAGGTGCCAGGTCTCACGATAGATGTTAGAAACGTAATCAGTCAGAGAAAACTGAAGTATCTGGGAATCACATTTGACACTGAATGGACAACAGCACAGCAAATATAGCAGAGTGGTCTTTCTGACTGATGCTATGTCAATTCTACAAGCAATTGTTAACCCAAAAGACACTCAGTTTGTAGACTTGACGCAACAGCTGATTTACTTAGGCTCTTTAGTAGAACAATCTGTACTGCAGTGGATTCCGGGTCACTGTGGCTTGGAAGGCAATGAAATAGCGGACAGATTGGCCAGAAGCGGCAGTGACATGGTACAACCAAATAGCGACTTAACCCACCAAGAGATGAAAACACTAATACAATCTAGTATCCAAGAAAGGTGGCTGGATACCCACACCAGATTTTCTCCCCAAGACTCACTTCATCGCCTCTCTAGAGAGGGACAGTCTATTATATTCAGACTAAGGACAGGGCACAACAGATTTCGTCAACATATGTTCAAATTTTTCGGTGTAGGAAATACGGAGACGTGTCCCTGCAGCGTGGCACCCGAAAATGCTGAGCATGTGCTCCAACACTGTCAACTGTATGCTGACAACAGAGACGCAATCTGGCCTGTTCCAACCACAATGAAGACAAAACTGTATGGTACACAAGAGGATATGGATTGCACGATAGCTTTCATAAAGGCTACTGGCCTCCTGATATAAGTTTTCTGACAGAAGGAGAAGAAGAAGAAGAAGAAGAAGACATTTGACAGGAGCTTTTCATCCAAGGACCATGTGAAAACGGCTGTGAGGAGATGCCAAAAGGGACTCAATGCACTTAAATGCACTTTAGATTATGGCTGCAATGGACATAGAGCAGATAATGCTTTTCACATTACACCAGCATCTGATCGTTTCAGTGATTGATTATGGACTAAACACGCTTACTGTCTCAAAGAGTCAGATGGATAAACCAGAGCGCATATAGAACGCAGCTATGTGGGTCATTCTGGGTTGTACCAGAGACATCCCAGTGGTGTATATGTAATACAGCCTATGTTTGCCGACGGTTGCAGGTAGGCACAAAGTGCTGCAGGCGAAGTCATATCTCAGAGTAGCTGCAGACACAGACCACACTTTGCACAAAGCTCTGGAGGCAGTTAAGGGTCAGCGGCTGATATGATGGAAGCCATGGATGGCTGAGGTAGAAGACAGAATCAGACAGCTTTGCGTCATGGAGAACATTAGGCGAGGAGAGGAGTGGGTCAAAGTGCCACCTGAACAGTCAGATTTGTGTAGAGTTATAACCACATTGGGCCGGGAATGCAGAGACTGGCCAGCAAGTGCCACAGAGGTGAAAATCAGTAACTAATTCAAGATAATACTGGCTCAGTAGAAGTGATTATTTGTACCGACGGTTCAGTATCAAGAGAAAAAGATGTGCTTGGGGTTACTTAGCAAAAGGGAATGGTTGATGTTTGGTGCAGGAGAGCCTAGCATATGAGACCACAACATCCAGTTTAAAAATGGAGGTGGAGGCGGTCACTGCAGCTTTCCGCTGGCTAGAGAACACGACACACACACACACACATCGTGATTGTAACTGATTCAGAAAGCATGCTGAGGAAGATCAGAACAGGTATGACAGAGATTAAAAGCAGAATAGGTCAAGCGAAGACAGCATTTCAGAAAATGAAAAATATCTTATACAATAAGTCGGTCTTGGAGTGCTACAATGTTACACAGAACTTGTTCTGCTGTATGGCCGCGAATCTTGGAATGTCAGTGAACAAATTATGAAGAATTTGGAAGCAACAGAGATGTGGTTTCTTCTTTTTTTTTTTTTTTTTTTTTTGCGTTCAGTTTCGTATTCTCAGATCAGACCTTCAGGTGGGTTGCCTCAAGAACTCGCATGTCAGTAGCAGGTCCTTCATGGTTCCCCATAACTTGCTCTGCGCACTTTGCTCTTGAAGCCAGGTGTCTTTTCGAAGTTGCAAGGAATAGTGGGCAGGTCTGCAAAATGTGCTCAGGTGTTTGTAGTCCTGTTTAAGAGGCACACTGTGGGGACTGTACAATCTTTATTGTATGCATGTGGTAGTTGAGCCTGCAGTGTCCTGTTCGTAGACAGAAAATTGTTGTATGTTGCTTTCTGTTGAGTCTGCTGATGGAGTCTTGTGGATGTTTACTGTTAGTTTGTTCTCTCCACAATTCCTGGTATTTCCCCTTGATAAGTGTTCTGATTTCTAGTTATGACAATGAATGGATGCGTTGTTTCTCCTTTGTTCCATTTTTTGCAAGTCTGCTAACTTCCTGGTATGCCGCAGTGAGCCGGGATCCACTGGAGAACGATTTGATTGTTTTCTGCTAATCTGTCTAGCCGGCGGGTCAGTTCTCTCAATATGTTGTCTCGTGGATCCATCTGAGTAGTAGTAGTAGTACTTTCACCCCACCATACAAGCGATAAACACCCGATGACACAAAGTGCCACCATGCGGATGAGGATCACCCGTGGAGAGATCCCGGAAACCGCGTTCAGCTATTAGGCAATATTTATGGCCGGGAAATATTGCGGACCCTGGCAAGAGCCAGGAAGGGGCTTCAAAATAACGAAAAACTGCATCCCACAAGGGACTGACTGTTCTGATGATCCCTCTGAGTCGCCTGGAGGACTGATATGCAGTCCCAAAGGAAAACAATTTTGCTGTTTTTAATTTTGCTTTCCTCGCGCACTTTGGCTAATTCCAATATTGCTTACTGCTGTGTGGTTTCTGAGACGAATGTTACGAATTCCTTGGACGGCCAGAGTAACTAATAAAGATTGTTTGAAAGACGCTAATGAAAGTAAATCTCTATATACAACAATAAAAAGGAGACAAACACAGTTCTTTGGCCACGTAATGAGAAGAAAGGCATTGAAAAACATCGTGACAACTGGAAAGATCAATGGAAAGAGGAGTAGAGGCAGACCAAGAGAGATTTTGCTGGATGGGCTGAAATGATGGCATGGAGGGATATCATCAAGAGAACTGTTGAAGGCAACCAGGGATCGTGATCTGTAGAGATGCACGAGCGCCTACGCCAGTTAGCAGGGCACATGATGATGATGATGATGATACACTAACCTCTCTGCCATGGAGGCGCACAATGGAACATTTAGCCTGAATTAACTCACATCAAGCGGTCCTCATGTTTTCAATTTCCTGCAGCCCTTTCCTTGTTATCAGCATCTTATTAACTCCTGTTGCTAATTATTTTCTGCGTGTGTTTTTGGGTCTGACTGTATTGCCCCAGCTGAATTAACTCCGAAGATAAGAAGACGATTAAGGACATTGGCCAACCCATTTCTTCTTCTTCTTCTTTTTCTTCTGCTTCTTCTCCTCCTTCTCCTCCTTCTCCTTCCTCTCCTTCCTCTCTTTCCTCTCCTTCCTCTCCTTCTTCTCCTTCTTCTCCTTCTTCTCCTCCTTCTTCTCCTCCTTCTCCTCCTTCTTCTCCTCCTTCTCCTCCTTCTTCTTCTTCTTCTTCTTCTTCTTCTTCTTCTTCTTCTTCTTCTTCTTCTTCTTCTTCTTCTTCTTCTTCTTCTTCTTCTTCTTCTTCTTCTTCTTCTTCTTCTTCTTCTTCTTCTTCTTCTTCTTCTTCTTCTTCTTCTTCTTCTCCTTCCTCTCCTTCCTCTCCTTCTTCTCCTTCCTCTCCTTCTCCTTCTTCTCCTCCTTTTCCTCCTTCTCCTCCTTCTCCTTCCTCTCCTTCTTCTCCTTCTTCTCCTTCCTCTCCTTCCTCTCCTTCCTCTCCTTCTTCTCCTTCTTCTCCTTCTTCTCCTTCTTCTTCTTCTTCTTCTTCTTCTTCTTCTTCTTCTTCTTCTTCTTCTTCTTCTTCTTCTTCTTCTTCTTCTTCTTCTTCTTCTTCTTCTTCTTCTGCTGCTGCTGCTGCTTCTTCTTCTTCTTCTGCTGCTGCTGCTGCTTCTTCTTCAACACCTTCTTCTTCTTCATGTTCAATGGCTGTAAACTTCATCGGAAAGTTCTGGGTGTTTCTCCACCTCTAGACTTTAGTCTTGTTCCAGAACCTGAGTGTTGCGTGCACATCCGTTTGAGACATCTGACTTACCTGTACGTAGATTGTTGGTTTCTTGACTCCCAGGCAGATGCACTTCGACTTTGAAAGAAGCTGCCAGTTAGTCGACTCTTATGACATTTTTGTTGGGGGGAGGGGAGCAGTGGGTCTGTTATTATTTCGCCCACAATAGGGCCCCTGAACCCATACGTTGATCTTCTTCAACTTCTTCTTTTCCCTCTTTCTCCTCTTCTCCCTTCTTATTTTTTTTTCTTATTCTTCTTTTCCTTCTCCTCGTTCCTTACACAATTTCCTCCACCTGTTCTCCTGCTTTTTCTGATAATCCTAATCGTGTTGTTCTTCTTCCTCCTCCTATTCTTCTTCTTTTTCTTCTTATTCTTTTTTTCTTCCTCCCCGTTTCTTACATCATTTCCTCCACCTATTCTTTTGCTATTTCTGATAATACTTATCTTTTTGTTGTTGTTCTTCTTCGTACCTTCTTCTCTACATTCATATCCCCTACCTCTTCTTCTCCTTCTGCTTCGTTTGAACATTTTCACCATCTTTCCCCTTTTCTATGACTTAATGTTTCTTCAACGAAATTAAAAAAAACCTAAACATCTAAAAAGAATCAAACGTATATATTCTTGGCGAAATTTTTCTCAAGGAATTTCTATTACAAACCCCAGGTCAGAAAATACATAACCCTGCAGAGCCTCACAAACAAACATGGTTTCTATATTGCCGGCAATGTCATTCCTCCGAAGCATTCGTGAAACATGTGATCGCTTCGTGGATCCTCTTATGTGCGGAATAATTTTAATCAGCACCTGGCTTTGCCGCTGCAGGATGCTAGATTCGTGTTGATCACAACTTGCCGGCATGGTCGTGTTTTCGTTTGCGCTGAAGATTTTCTTATATCTGTAAGTTCAAGGTTCTAAAATAAAACACCTTTTTTTCACTAAAGTACCCAGACTGTATTTCACACAGCGGAGCCAGGGGAGTTAATTATATGCCCATAAACACTGATGCCAAGTCAACTACGCCATAAATGAATACCAGGTGAAGTCCTGGGAGGTAAAGGCGGCCTGTGTGCTGTTGACCACATCACCCACCTAGTGACGATTACTTTATAAAATATTGATCTAGCCCTATATGCCCAATTCGCCAGAGGGCGTAGAAAACAATGATTTTTTAAACTTTCCTTACCAGTGCCAAAGATGGTCACTTACAACTAACTTGAAAAAAAACATTACTATCTTTAGAAATAAGGGTCCTTTATTTATATCCTACCCTCAAACAGTCCAACATGGTAAGACTGGGTTTCCCGGCTTTCTGATGCTTTTAACGACCCCAAAACACCTAGAACTGGCCCTAACACCAACCCACGTGAGAGTGCAGCCTAGGTCCCACGACTGCATGCAGTCTATCTACCACCCCCTGAAATATTAGACTGTCATAGACCTGTGGATTTCCCTGTTTGGAGTAGGATATTAATAAAGCACCGAAATGAGATATTTGAGAAAGGCTGCAGGAGTGACCAGAAGAAATAACATCAAAAATGCGATAAGAGAACAAGCAGGCACAGAAACAATTCTAAATTGCAATCAAAGCCATCAATGCAAATGGTGTGCATACTTAGAAAGACTGCTCTGTAACAAAATACTATAAAAGGCATACACTAAAAGAGCAAAAAGACAAATAGCATAGCGTAGACCGAAAAAAAAGATCAGAAAAACTCCACAACAGTACGTGTCTATAGCAATGGCGACCAGAAGAGCACCCTAAGCAGAAAGTAGTAAAAAAGAATTAGCAGTAGCAACAGCAGCAGTTGTAGTAGTAGTAGTAGTAGTAGTAGTAGTAGTAGTAGTAGTAGTAGTAGTAGTAGTAGTAGTAGTAGTAGTAGTAGTAGTAGTAGTAGTAGTAGTAGTAGTAGTAGTAGTAGTAGAAGAAGAAGAAGATGAAGGAGGGGTAGAAAGAAGAAGAAGAAGAAGAAGAAGAAATAGAAGAAGAAGAAGAGCGTGTCTCTACTTTGGTTACTGTAGAAGGAGACGGAGTAAGCGTCAGAGTGTCCTGAGTGACTAATTACTGAATTATATCATCATCATCATCATCTTGTAACACTGCGTCTCGTTAGGTCACCAGTTTCTGTTGACTGTCTGGTCAGCTCTCTCTACCTTCGGCGGTCAGTTGCGATGGACTTCATGACTGCATGCTTAAGGCCTGTTTAGTCAGTCAGGTTCTGTAACCAGGTCTTTCTTGGTCTGCCTTTTCTCCTCTTTCTCTCTACTGAACCCTGCAGTATTGTTTTTGCGTGGCCGTGAGATCTTATTATATGTCCATACCATTGCATTTTTTCGCATTTTTACTGTAGTTAAGTTGCCAGTGTGCAATATAATTATATCTTCGTTTGTAATGTGGTCTCTGTATGATATGCCAAGCATTTTTCTGAAACATAGTATTTCCACTGCTTATATCTTCCATTCGAGGTGAGCTGTTAAGGTCCACGTTTCACAGCCATATGCAGATACACTAATGAATTACTTATGCACTTGTAAAAGTGAAATGTGCTCTAAGGCTGCTAACTGAATTATTATCGGATATGTGTTGCTAGCCCTATAAATTTTGCAGAAAACTAACATTCGATGGGTCTATATTGTCCTTTGTACTGGTAATTAACGCACTTTCTGCTTGTAATTTGATTAATTAACCGAATGTTTAATGTTGAATCAAGAATCGGCATCACAACACTCGGGACACTCCCATATGCGCCCTGTTCCCATCTTCAGCAGCTAGCGAAGAATTGTAGTTCCCCTAATGAGTCGACTCTTATGACATGTTTGCTAGGGAGGCAGAGGGTCTAGATCTCCTCCTCACCACCCCCCACACACACACCAATGGGATCCCTGACCCCACAAGGGTGTATGGGTGTAACGAGTTTGGCTCAGATATTGTATGCGCACTCTGTTCCGCTGCTCTTATCCATCAGGTGTCCAATAGATAGCAAGTGTTTACTCTCTGTGTATCCTGCAAACAGAAGTTCAGCAACAGATAGGAGCCAAATCTAGGCTGCACAAACAGCCGGCAAACGCATGCTTGAACTGACGTGAGCAACAACCTTGACCCTGCACATGCTGCTAATGATTGCTACAGCAACCGTTTACGGAGGTCATTAGAAGCGCAAATTACTCACTGTATGGGTTCGTACAGGTTACATGTCACAGCTTTTACCATGTATGGGGAGGGAGTGGTTTTATCTCATTCCGTGCTAACCAACTCACCATGCGTTACTGGTTACCACTCACCATAATTGCCAGAAATTGACAGCTCAGGTCCCCACTTTCTGCCCTTCTGGTCTCACGCTTTCATTACCTTTTTCCGTACATACATCATTTAATAGTTAATAATAAATTCACCAATATTACTGATGATGATGGTAATAATAATAATAATAACTGAAGAAGAAGAAGACGAAGAAAAAGAAGAAGAAGAAGAAGAAGAAGAAGAAGAAGAAGAAGAAGAAGAAGAAGAAGAAGAAGAAGAAGAAGAAGAAGAAGAAGAAGAAGAAGAAGAAGAAGAAGAAGAAGAAGAAGAAGAAGAAGAAGAAGATAACAGAAGAAGAAGACGAACAACAACAACAATAACAACAAAACGAAGAGAACAAGAAATCTTAAGTAAGAAATGAAGAAAGAAAGAAAGAAAGAAAGAAAGAAAGAAAGAAAGAAATAAAGAAAGAAAGAAAGAAAGAAAGAAAGAAAGAAAGAAAGAAAGAAAGAAAGAAAGAAAGAAAGAAAGAAAGAAAGAAAGAAAGAAAGAAAGAAAGAAAGAAAGAAAGAAAGAAAGAAAGAAAAGGAGGTGGTGGAGGAGGAGGAGGGGGAAGAAGAAGAAGAAGAAGAAGAAGAAGAAGAAGAAGAAGAAGAAGAAGAAGAAGAAGAAGAAGAAGAAGAAGAAGAAGAAGAAGAAGAAGAAGAAGAAGAAGAAGAAGAAGAAAAAGAAGAAGAAGAATCCACTTTCACCATCAAACCCGTGAGAAATAATAGCTGGTGACCCAGCATCCAGCGTGGCACTGGTCGCAAACACTATGTGTGAATCATTAATGTCATTATCATCAATCCATCCTCCTCCAGGGCACTCTCTTGTTCTCATATGAACTCTTCTTAGAGGCAGAGCATGTTTCAGTAACTTGTATTGCTGTACACTTATACACACTTTATATAAGTGCAAAGCGTGATTATCTGAAGAATATTTTTAGTAAAAATGGGTGCAATATCTTCATAGAACAGTCCTCTATGCAGGTGAAGCATGATAACAACTCACCTGCATTCATGATAATCACAAGCAATTTGGTTTTCTGACTATACGTTCATATTTTGATTCTGTTTTCACGGTTCGTGAACAAAGGGTTTATTCTAAGGTTGTTTAACAATCAGCAGACTTAGGGTTGTTTCATAGGTACATCACTTACAAAAACCATACCGAAGTCTTTGCACCTTACAAAGAATGACGGATATGGCATGGGTTGAAAGTGGTTTATCTGGTAGTCTGGTCTGGTAGTCTTAGTTTCAGCTTCATAGCAAACGGGTCATCCCATCTTTGCTCCACTCCTGTGCCAACGAAAAACACACAGAATGTTTATCACAGTGCCTTATTGAAAGATTGACAGACTGCTGTCTCAGCATATCTAGTATACACACGCCTTAAAGCATACGGTAGCCACCCGAAGTGCTAACACAAACAGTCCGACATTAGAAATGCAGTACATCATTGATGGTAGCAGAAGTCATCAACAGATCAGCAGTTACCCACGCGATCAATTTTAATTGATTTATCTATTGGTTTATCTATCTATGAAGTTGCTAGACGGCTTGCAGTGTTACTCTCTACTATCCACACAGTTTTGGAGATATTTCAGCCCAGATGAAGTGTGGACGATTGTCACCGGTCAGGTGGTCCTACACCTAGATGCACCGGTAGACATGATGACAGGTACCTCATGTTGTCAGCCGTGTCCTACCGAACAGTAACTTGTTCCACTGCACGATGTCACCTGGTACAAACTGTAAACGTGAATGTCAGTCTAAACACCATTAACAATTTGGACTGTCTGCTCGACGTCCTGCAGCCAGACTCACTTTGATTGCTAACACGCTCATCGCAAAGCCAATGTTGCCTGGTGTTGCGAGCACACCCGATAAACAAGGCACCAATGGAGTCGAGACCTGTCAAATAATGAATCAATATTGACAGTGTTGTTATTCAGTGATGACAGGATTTGAGTTTGGAGAAGACCAAGATAGCGATTTACTGGCAATAATCCAGGTCTTTCTAAGAGGCCTTTGACTTTTGACAAGCAGTATATTAGACAGAAGGTGATCCCACAAAACGCTTGAAGTATCGCCACAAATATGACGTTACTTCAGTATTTCGATTCCTCGAAATTCATTGTTGCAGGCATCATCGCCTCATTTCACTTCAGTGATTGATCTTCTTTTTCCAGTTGATGACTTCAAGTTTGTGTAGGTCTGGATATATATTATCTTTTCACTATACAACTACCGACTGCAACATGACAATCAACCAACAGGTCACTTTTGTTTAAAACAGTATTTATTGTTCAATTTGGGCGGTATAAAAACATGTTAACAGTATGCACAGATTTTGGTAGTATTTACAAGATTATGGTAGTATTTACAATTAAGGATTCGACCAAGAGACTTTACAAAGGCCTTCATACTCTCACGTTCATGCTACAAGACTTCTACATGAAACAATACATATCATACACAGATAATGAAATCACCACTCACTTTATCCAAACATATTTTCTCATAAACAATTATGTCAACAAGGCACTTTCAACATTTGTTGGATCTCAATGATTTTAGGAATTTACAATGATTAACAATGGACAATGTTCTTAAATAAGTAATAGTGTGTTCGAAACTGAGGCTGGCATCTGTTGTCACACTTGTTTGCCTCATTTCGTGGAAGGCATGGGATGGACAAAGACGTTGTTGTTCCAAGAATGTGTTTGAGCAGGTCCTATACCTGGAATCTAGTAATTGAGATGTTTAAAACAGAAATACTGACTTCAGACTGAACAATCTGACATGACAAACACGTTTTAAAAGCCCTTGAATTATTCAGTATAAAATGTTTTCAGCAATATTACTTTTTATATCTGACAACAAAATTAGAATTAATAAACAGCATCCTTTCTCGGAAGCTGAAATATTTTGGCCATATCAAGCGCCACGACGGATTGGAAAAAACTATAGCAGAAGGCATGGTACCAGGAAGGAGGGGCATAGGCCGACAGACACGAAGATAGGCACAGGATATAAGTGACTCCTTGAGTATGAAAGTATATGAGGCAGGAGAACTGGCGAGAGACTGAGTTTCTTTCAGGCAGACTGTGATGAGAGCAACGTTCTGCAAAGGACCTGCTACATGATGATAATGATATCTGTCAATGCAAGCAAACTAGATAAACCCATAAATGACATCTATCTTCTATGACTGGAACGTTTCAAAGAAGCTAAGAAATCATTAAAAACAATTACTTTTTCTCATTTTTGTTTATATCCAGAAACCATGAGATGTTATCCCTTTGGCTCGGTACTATGGATATCGGAACCCTTCGGCCTTGATTCCATGATAGGTACCGTAAATCTGGGAAAAAAGTGGCTTTTCTGCCTACCCCGGGGAGTGAACCCGGACCACACGGAGTTCGTCACCCAGTCACCGCGATGTCAGGTTTAACCAACTAAGCTAGAGAGCCGGGCTAACTGAAATTGAATGGGTTCAAGTACAATATCTGTCTGTAACAGAAAGAGAAACAGTTTTTTTTAAAAAGTAGGTCATTGCTAAATCCTACTGCAGCAATAAAAGTATTCCCACCTGTGAAGTTTCCTCTATGAATTCATTATTTCTTACTTTGTGTATAGTACAAACAAAACAAAACAAAGTGCCTAGACCGAACCGATGAATATTTCATACGAAAAGAAGTCAAGTGACATATGGAATGATGACATGTAGTAGAAACAGAACACATTTTTACTTCACAAGATGATCTAACTGTTATTGTGGTATATCACTTAAAAAAAACCACAATAGCTGATGCCTTTTTTTAAAACAGTATTATCATTGTCATTTCTCATCAACATAGGCATTACAACAGATCATTCAATGCCTACAAAAACATCAACATAGGCATTACAACAGATCATTCAATGCCTACAAAAAGATCAACAACAGTCATTTCATCCCATTTCCTGTTATGGTTTTAGACTTAGTTTTCAATAATGTTTATATATTCTAAATTCTATTAAGCCCCACTTACACCTCCTCCCCCCCCCCCCCCCCCCCCCCCCCCCCCCCAAAAAAAAAAAACCGCTAACTTTTCTAGTAAGAACCGACGCATAAATTCTAACTAATTTTCTTCCAGTTAAATTCCACCCATCATGTACTGTGTTCTCTAACATTTTACTTTCCCTGTGCCAGCTTCACAGCAAATATAAAGTTTTGTATGTGTGTGGAAAGTTAGGATATATTACAATATTCTAGGACTGAAGTAGTCAAGTACACCACTGGCTTTAAAAATGAGTTTTCTAAATATTCTGACAGTCTATGCAGAACTGAAAATTGGCGACAGATTAAAAACTAGAAAGGAAACAGTATTTGAGAACAAATAACTGATATTTTGTAAAAATTAATAAAATAAATGCAAAAAGAAATAAAGGATGGAGAAAAAATAAGATCAGGGTTTCCTTGAAATAGACCTTGGTAAGATCTATGTAGGTCTTTGAGCTGATAAATATTTCTACAATTCAAAACTAAATAGCAGCAAAAATTCTCCTGCCAGTTGAAAAGTTGATCATAATTTATGCATTTAATGAAGAAAAAGATCACTGTTATTTTTCATCTGATGACATCTGCTGTTGAACTTTCAGATTTGCTATTCTGCCTCTACTGACATGTCAAATATAAACACAGTGTTTGCTGACCTTAAATACCTGACTAATAAAATAGCTAATGTCATGTTTAGAAGCCATTGTCCACAATCATATTTTCATTTCGCATTTGATAGGAATTCGTACTGACATACTTTACGTTCACATACGTGCGATTACTTTTACATATTAACACCCGTATTTACTGACACCATCTGAACATGGGTGCTCCACATTAATATCATTTGAACATGTAAAAAAAATTATAATAAAACAACATAATAATATACAAATTCATAAGTAGTGAGACAGATCTAATAACATTAATTTTTACATGAACACTTTTTTACAGTTGATGCAGCTTAAGGTCCATGTGGGTTGTGACATATGATAAAATTGTGTATGTGTGGAGACTTATAGGGGAGATTGATACTTTTAGATATTGTTCAAACTCAAGTAAATAATATCATAACACTTTTATTCTAATGTGTTAGTATATAAAAGTGTTAAATTTAAGTAAAGAATTTAAAAATTAACTTTTTTCATTTCTATATTTTCTATTATGCATGCATATACTATATTTTTAATAATTCACTTTGTATTATAGTATTAAGTGCAAAAAGCAATCTCGCATGTTATAATATACACTTCATACAGTCGTGCGACCTAAGCTGCACTGTGTCATGGGATGTAGGCTGCACTGGGTCGTGGGACGTAGGCTGCAATCTCTCATCGGACGTAGGGGGTTGTGGTTAGGGCCATTTCTGTTTGTTTTGGGACCATTAAAAGAGTTCACTACAACACTCGATATTGCCGACCAGTGACAACTAGTAAAATGCTGGTAACTGGTCACTAAGCGTGACATCCTCGCAACATAGGACAAGCCCTCCGATGCGGTGATTCATGGTGAATGACAAGGAAAGTCACTCTCTTTTTGGGATAAGTAAAGGACCCTTTTCCATGCCTTTAGGCGTATAGGGCTAGACCTATATTTTTTAGACCGATTGGCACAAGATGGCTGATTTGGTCAGCATCACGCTAGCTGCTTTTACTTCCCGGTACTGCATCCGGTACCCACTCAAGGCTGGGTTGACCTGGGAGCTAAGGTCATTTTTTGGAAAAAGTTCGGCTCCGCCAGGGAGCAAACCCATGACCTTCCGATCAGCAGGCAAGCATCTAGCTGCCTTGATATGGTGACTCCCTCTTTCTGGGGTGGATAATGTAAAAAAAACAAAAATATGAATTGAGAGTATTGCTATAAGAACTACAATCAAAATAAGTGTAAACTACACATATACCCTAACTGTTCTTTACTCAATATACTAAGTGCACACTCAACAAAATTATGTGGTCCAATTCCCTTGAAACAAAGCCAAATACAAAACTGACTTACTCTTAGCTGACATATGACAATCTCCATTGTTGTGATTTAATCAATAAATAATATAAATAATGTGTAGATATTGTACAAATGGGCTTTGAGTATCAATAAACATAGCTGTGATCTGTTATAATTGGCATTTTAACCTTTTTTAGAGTAGGCTGTTCTTGCAATATTATAATTAAAACAATGATTAATACCGTTCAGTTTGAATGTCAATCTAAAATTATAAAATTCAAACTATTTTCAAACTATTAACTTAAAACAATTTTGTAGAGAAAATGATGACAAGTATCGTCAAAGCTTTTCAGATGAAGAGATAATGTTGAGTTACAAGACTAAAAACAGATTTCAAGAGAAAAGTTTTCTATAAAAGAAAGAATACTGTATTTTTGTTTTGTACTTTTACATTGATTTTATTTCCTAAAGCTTGCTGAAAGCTAACTCTTCACATGTGATGTTTAGTTTTATAAAATCACTTAACCTTTTGAAGATTACTTTCAAGTACAAGAAGTGATGACCACTTTCGACAACAACAACAAAATAACTTATGCGCTCATCACAAATGCATTAACATGGCAGATCAAGTACATACATGAGGGCTATTCTACTAGGTTTGCTCAGGGGCTAAAATTTTGAACATAAGGATCGTTATGGGCCACATGCCCGAGCCTAAGTGTGAAAAGATCACTAATACAATGATCTGCAGGCCGTTTGCTAAGCCTCTGCGGGCCAGATTCGACCCGCGGGCTGACAGTTGAATAACCCTGAAATACATGAGTTGCCAAGGAAACCATACTTGAATCAGCACATGAAAGCTTTGGGTCAATGCAGCCTACCGGAGGCTGTGCCCTGCTTGTGGTCTCAAGCAGTGGAGGTTTCATGCTGTTCATGGGTGTGCATAGGAACCAATTGTTCTGTGTATGGCAATAAATATTAATGGATGTGATTAACAGGTGTCAAACAGTTCTTTATGAAGGGCAGGGAATTTCTTCTCAAAGTCGGCTGGAGATTTCATCTTGATCATCTTCAGAAACTTCAGATGGTCTTCGTTGATTTTGTGGAAAACTGGCACCAGATTTATCAATGAAGTCAATGTTTGTTCAGCATCTGAAAGCAAAATAATTTATGAATAAGACTTAATATTAAATTATGTGTACCATAACTTAATTCTAAAATCATCTTTAACATTTGTTTTCTGTTTATAGTCTTTTTTTCTTATCACAAAATCAATAGAAATAACTTAATCATCTTGAAAGTAAATGCTCAATAATTTTTTTTCTTTAAATTGTCTCAGCCATCATATTAAATGTGTTGTAAATAAACTTGAAAGATGGAACTGTAGAAGCAGATGTGCTGTAAATGGGCACAACGCAATGACATCTTTGGATGAACACATAAGAAGAAGAAGAAAGAAGAAGAAGAAGAAGAAGAAGAAGAAGAAGAGAAAGAATACTGTGACTATCTTTAAAAAAATTAAGACCAGATCAAAAGTTGTTAAAAGAAAACAAATAATAATTAATGGTCACTTAGCCTTGTAAAAATGCAACTAAATAAATTCAGTCTTTAGTATTTTACATTTGTTGCTTATACATTTTTTTATTTTGTTTTTTAAATATAGGAATATAACACGATAGGTGTTTAATTATTTTTGAGACTTTATATAAGTGTCCTGAACACAAGATAGCCAGAATCTCACCTTGGTGGCTCTCTTTCAACTTCAAGTAAAGTGACTGAATAAACAGCTGCTGAAGAGCACTGACTGCTGCTTGGTTTTTTAGGCTTTGTCGTTCTGAGAGAGAAAAATGCAACAACAGTTATTTAGGTTCTATCATGTATTTTATTAGTCTATCTAGAATCTTCTTTAACATTCTATAAACCTATTTCAGCATTCCACGTTAGTTTTCAGTCCTGGCTCTCTCCTTCTCAACAGTTATTGTGAAACCTTATTTGACTATCATTCTCTTTCTAGAATCTTTCTTTCTCCAAACTTCTTTCAACCTTAATCCTTGCCACTTATTCTTCATCTTCTTCTTTTGTGTTCACCCAAAAAGGTGAATCTGATTTCAGCAAACCCAGAAATAGTCCTATTTGTGACATGCTTGTTAGTGGGCAGTGGTTCTGTTCACTACCTTCACCCTCTCCCCCAGCTCAAATGGAGCTCTGGAACCCACAGATTGAGGTCACTTATTCATTTCACAATAAAATCAAAACTTACAAGCATTCATTCACCTTAAAAGTATTTAAACAATTTCTTTAGCTGCCCGAGTCATTTCTGGCCCAAATTGCATAGATCTCAATATGACCTAGTCTCATAAATAATTTTTCTTGTAAATAGAGTTTACCAACTGGCCTTATTATTCAACTCATAAATATTCACCCAGGCAAGTTTATAGTGACAAATTTAAAAAAAAAAAGTTCTTTTTACATAGTTCAATCATTACCTGGGCTAATCAGAAGGATTGCAGTAAAGAGTCCGATTTCTCCGTCGTTAAGACCCAGCGGATTGAACTGGTTTGCAACATTAAAGAACTGGTCCAAAAAGGGACCCATTGGCATTGACTGCACCATGTTTCTGATGAAAAAAAAATGATTCTTTAAATACAGGTGGAAAAATTGCTGATGAATTATTCAATCTTAAAATAATAAAAACTACATTGATCTCTCTCCATCAGTTGTTACTCTGATTTCTTAAATAACAACAAGCTTTATACTAAAAGTGTTAGCTGTTTGGTCAGAAGTAGTTAAAATAATTATTAAAATTAAAAAGTTAAAGTTAGTTGCGTATCCTTTACAGGACGTTGCAGAACCAACCCTAACAGCCCCTGGCTGTTGTGTGGTTTCTCTAGGCAATTTACGTCCAGTAGTTTGCCATTGCTTGCTGGACGGTCGGCTTTCTTGATACCACTGTCGAAACCAACGCAAGGCGCATTGCCCGCAGCTGGGATCGAACCTGGCATCCCGGCATTACGAAGCGAAGCGTTCGCATCGACTTAGCAATTATTAAAATAAAGAACAAAAAATATAAAGTAACAATTTCAATGCTGTGGAAAACTGTAATAATGGTCTGCCACGTAGAAAATTAATAAAGCATGCCATTTATGAAGTTTCAAATAAATGTGTTATAAGTTCCTAAATGCAAAAAAAAATCACTCAAGAAAGTTTGATGCTCTCACATTTGAAAAAAATAATCTAATTTGGTATCATTTTGTTGACACTACATATACAATTATAAAAGCCAGTGTTTTTAATATTAGCAATTATTTACCTTGGTGCCTTTACTTGAAGAGTTGGGTCAAGCATCTCCTCTTTGACATGATCTATTAGGATGCAAAAGCGTGCCACCATGACCTCAAAACAGCCCTGTTTAATCAGTTTAATTTTGTCCTCTTGGTCAATTTCAGCAAAGCCAGGCAGTTTTGTGCAGAACTGGATGACTTTTGTGATTTCTGGCAACATGGCGCCCATAAAGTGCTGCCACAGATTGGTGCTGTTGATTGACAGCGAAGACATGTCAGGCTGTGGGAGAAAATAATCAAAAGTCAAATAAAGTTTACGTTAATCAAACCTAATGTGTACATTTTTCAAGAAATTCTTTATATGTTTTATTACATAAAAGCAACACCGGCTGCAGTAATAGTAATAGTAGTGGTAATAGTAGCAGTAACAGCAGCTGGAGTAGTATTTTAGCAGTAGTGTTAGTTTTTTTAGTAGTAGTAGCACTGACAGTAGTCATAAATGAAGTACTAGTGTTGCTGTAGTAGCAGTAGCTGCAGCAGCAACAGCAGAAGTAATAGTAATATTTGCAGCATTAGTAGAGATAGTAGTAGTAAGTAAATCTCATTTATGCCGAAGGTTTTTAACTTTTTTATGACTATATGCTATATGACTGATGAACATTTTTTATAATAATGAAAGAAAATGTATTGTTTATTTCTTCTTCTTCTTCTTTTTCTACTTCTTCTTTTTCTTCGTGTTCACCAGCTGCAATCTCTGGTAGAAAGTTCAGGTTGTTTGTCTGCTTCTGTATTTTATTCTTGTTTCAGAACTTGAGTTTTGCATGCACATTCGTTTTACAGATGTGGCTTATTTGTCTGCAGGCTTACCTCTCCGACTTTAAAGAGAACATCCCTGTTTGTTCAAGTTTTACAACATGCTTGTTAGGAAGACAGTGAGTCTATTTCTCCCCTACCCCTCCCATAATGGGGTCCCAGAACCCACAGTGGGAGGATTACAATGTAGAATTCAAATAAAATGATGCTCAGAACAACATAAATCAGACACTCACCATATCAGCAGTTTCCCTCTTTATTCTTTCATTGGCTGCTTCCACATTAGCAAATGTGTTGATAGTTGTGTTCATGTGAGCATCAACAATCGCTCCTGTCACTTGCTCGATCAACTGCTGTCTTGAGTCTACCACCCGCTCACGAACCTGATTATTAGACAAATAGAAAGTTTGATTATTTATATGAAAATATTATGTGATATTTATTAAATATCTTCCGTATTAACAATTGATTATGTTAACTAGCAGTACTGTATGTACTGATTTCACTTATTCTGTATTATACGTTTTTAGCCCTAATCCACTTGATGCCAGTTTTTCTTGAAACCTTTTTTTGTAAAACTAGATGTTTACAACACAGAGCTATAATCACCTCTGGGTGAGCTAGGCATCTTAACCTTCAAGAACCAATTTAAAAAAGACTACTGTAACATCTCTTCCTCTAATATCTCTTTGGATGTGATCTTGTCTTGTCAACTAATACTAAATATTCTTCATAAACTCGGCATGTATATAAACATTATAGCCAATTTGGCATATACTGCAGCTGGCTTATTAATAATAACATAACTAAATGAAAATAAAACTTACCTCTGAAATAATCTGTGCAATATCAATGGTATTATTTGCATTCGTATCAGGAACATTGGTTCTTGCTAAGGTTGGTTCTAGTTTCTTCTGAGCATCCTCAGTCTGCAAAATAATGATAACATCTTTAACATGGCTGTTACAAAATAGCAACTTCTGATTTCATTTTAATATGTAAATTATGTGTTCTTTTTTAAAAGTGTTGTCTCTTAACCTTTATTATCTATTATCTTCTAGAAAGTATAATTTATTTGCTTATTCTCTAACTTTTTCGTCATTTACTATACTGTAGCAATTTATTTTTCATAAATTATGCTTGAAAATCAAAGTTCACCAAAAGTGCTCACATATTTTTGCTGTTTATTTAGAAATATTTTAATACCCAAAGTATGACTTGCTAAAGACATATCTAATATATTTGAACAAAGAAGTCACCAACAATAGATTGCACAATTTTTTGCCTGGCAGATTTTGCTGTATCTTGTTGGGCGGATACCCCAGTAACAATTGATTAAAATGAGGCAACTAAATGCATCCTTCTAACTGAAAGACACAACTAACAACATTCAAAAATTGTTTCACAAGGGTAAACACAAGGTGAAGACCATGTCCTTTTGTCTGCACAGTTCTGGACTCAGCCAATTTATAGCTGTTGCTTCCACTTCAGAGAAGTATTAAGATTACTTCAGTACTTGTTACTACAATTACTTTGTGTAACAAAGCTTTTTTCTGTAACTATTGTTTAATATAAGGATAAATGAACAAACAAACAAAAAAAAAGCAACAACTGATGTAGGTACTTACCACATGTTTCAGTGTTACAACATTGGCATTGATATTCTCTGCAGTCTCCGCAGTAGCCCCAATATTAATGTTGGTTGTAGTATTGTTGTTGAGGTTGCCATTGGTTCTTGTTCCTGGGGAGGTCAGATTGAGTTTGTTGAGCTGATTGAGGTTGGGAGGGGAGCTTGTGCTCATGTTGTCAAGGGATATAATGCTGGGCAAGTTGTCATTGGCAAAGCGGGTGCTGGACAGGTAAACTGAAAACATACCCAAATGAAAAAAGTCCAGGTAATTCCATGCAGGGAGATTTATTCATCTGATTATTATGCATGCAAGGCAGGTCGAACAGGCATTTTGCATTGTGTGTAGTTTTTACAATCGGATACTTCGGAATCCCACTTAATTTCTGACCGTGGTTAGTTTCTGTTTATGCTTCCCAGGTTTACACTATGCAGATTTTGTTGGAGTCTTGTTCACATGTCTAGGTGGTGTCCTCACAGTATATTTAGTTTAATTTCGTACAAGTTTCTAGAGAGCTAACTTCTGGGGTATGACTTTTATAGGTATGTGATTATGAATATGGGTTTAAACCTACTTATGTTGTGGAACTGCTCAAGACAAACATAATGAGAAAGGTAGTTGGTTATTTAATCTCATAGAATCAATCTACTGCGTGAGCAATCTGTAGAACTTGACTTCTATACAGAAGTATATGGTTCACAGAATTATTCTTTTTTATCTCGTTCCTCGTATTTCTGTTACCATCATGACTATCCAGTCTCATATAGTTAGATAAAAGTAAGCTGCTTATGTATTATTTTGTACTGTGCAGCTTTTTAAACTGTCCACAATAAATTTCCTCCTCTGCCTCCCTTTTCTTGTACTTTTCCCTACGGAGTCTGTTTCTCTTATCCATGTCTGCTAAAATTCCCCCATAAATGACAAGAAAGAATTTAAGCAGACATATGGGCGCGTGCGCACACACAAAACCCACACAAAAAATAATATCACACAGGGGGGAAGCACATAAAAGGATGTTAAAAAGTTATTTAATAATGTGCAGTAAAAAAATACATTCAGTTACCATAATTATAGATCTAAAGAAGACTGAAAAAGATTAAAATTTATGTAAATAAAATTTTTAAAAACTTGAACCTGCAATTGTCATTATGACATTTATTTTTGCTTTTTTCCCTTGAAATTATGAGAATTGTAAATACATGGTTATAAATTTATTGTAATTAGAAAAATATATTCGGCACTAACTGGCCAAGTGGTTGCAAAACTGAGCTCTCAGTCTGAGGTTTAGGTCTAGGTTTAAATCTTCATTAAAATTCTGGAATTTTGTTCTGTCAGTGATAAAAATAAATTCCTGACCTTTACAATTAGTGACAACTTTACAGCCTTATGACTCTGAATTCTCAAGCTAAAATGAAACCCATACTCTACAGACACCTTACAAGGGTTAAGATAAGAGCAGTAAAAGATAGTTAGAACAATAACATTTAAATAAACATATTCTAATGTTTTAAGAATTAGATGACAGAGCCACACAAAGTGTTAGATTAATACAGACTTGCATGCTTAAAAAAAAAAAAAAACTATTTAAAAAAAATATGTGGCTTACCAGAATTTCCATTGAGGTTGTCACCATAACTGATGTTGCCAGGTGTGCTTGCAGCAGAATATTCTGGCGAATTAGCAGACATCTGGGCAGGATGAGAGCTCAATGGACATTCCTGAGAAGTCCAGGTTGATGCATTCAGATTTAAGTTGACATCTGTAGGTGGAGATGGCTGGACTGATGCGCCAGTTGAGGATAAAGTCCCTCGTTTGACGAAGGGATGACAGATAGCTCTGCAGAAGTAATGTGTATATTATTTTTTAAGCAAAACGCACAACAATTTGAATTTAACTGGTAATTTATGATGAATTTTTTCACTTTTTATTTGTTCGTCTTAAGGTGGTTTGTTGGCTGGTTGACTGGTTGACTAATTGTTTGACTGGTTGACTGAGACAGGGTAGCCACAGTAGTATGACACTTGCCTGCTAATTCAGAGACCGTCAAATGCACATCAAGGTGAATTTTACTAAGTGATCTCGGTTCCGAGAGTGAACCACTCTAAAATGGATACAAGAAATATCTTTAAAAGTAAAGGTGACTGGCTTGATTCGGCCATGATGTTTAGTTTAAGACATGTGGAGTAACAACAGTCATTTTTAATGGGCCTTAACCAACAGTAATTCACGAGGGGCTGTGTTGATAGCATGGTCCATGTGGTAGCTCCACGGTAGCTTAACCTGCAAGCCGATCAGCTTGCTCATTTTCTTGCACACCTGTAATATGTTGATAGTGACATTTTGCAAAGATCCAGTTGCATGGTGGTGATGACGTAGCAGATAGTACATGGTGATGATGATTATGTATAAGAAAAAAACAGCAAATTACCTGCATCAAGGCAGACTTGAAGGCACCATCAGTATCTATCAGTTTCATGAGTTCAGCCATTGTAGTGATTTGATCTTGGTGGTAGAAGTGCGATTTCTGATGAAAACGAGGTTGTTTGTATTCACAACTTGGCAGCAAGCTGAGAACTGACTTCAATAGTTAGGACTTGAAACTGTTAAAGACAAACAAACAAGTGTTACTTTAACTTATTTTGCACAGAGAAAATTACCAAACGTTCAAAGGTCTTCGTGAGTCATTTTCTTTCAAGACATCTTCATTACTCGTGTCATCTCTTCAAGCTATTCTCGTCAGACGTCTACGAAGCCACATATACGCAGCTTGTGAAACTGATTTTTTGCTAAGCATCCAGTTGATTCACTATGATGTTAAACTCGTTTTTTTTTTCCCCATAGACCAATCGGTGCTCGATGGCTGATGTGGCCCAACATCGTGATGGTAGCCTCTACTTTACAGGACAACATCTGGTATCCAGTTTAGGCTGGCTCGAGCTGGAAGCCAAGGTCACTTTTGAAAGAAGAAACATTCAACATAATTCGCATTTCGTGACTAGACCTTGGGGCGGGAGGACAGTTTCTAATCCTTGGCTTATTCGACTAAATTTACCCAGGGGCCAAAATGTCGAAAATAAGGATCCTCACGGGCCAATTGCCGGAGCTCAAGCATAGAAAGATCATTAGTTCAGTACAACTGGCAATGATCCGCGGGCCAAATGCTAGGCTTCAGATTTGAACTGTGAGCCGCCAGTTAAATAGTCTTGGACTCTAATCATTATGTCACAACGGCCCCATTGAATACCGTATTTGTCTATGTATAAGGTAGTAGGCTTATGTGTTCTAATTTTTTTTGCAAGTTTAAAATTGAGCCTTGTCTTATACATTAAAATGTGTTTAATCCCCCCTCACCCCCCCCCCCTATTTTGATCTAGAAAAAACGGGGAACGACTTATGCACGAAAAAAAAATAAGGGATTTTCTGGGAACTAAAATGTTGACACCCCTTATCCCCCCCCCCCCCCCACCCACCCCCTACCCAATTAAACCCCTGCTTTACCAGACTGAAGAATGTTTTTCGGTTAACATGTCCCTAAAAGTGCGGACGCATTTCTCCTGGTAATGACAAAACGACCGACCTTGGGGCGTTTGGGCAACAGCCGACCCAGTGCTTAAAAGCTGCCCTTTCGTCTAGCATAAGGTTATACTGACATACAAGAAAATATTCGGTCAATTGCTTTATACAGCCACCAGCTGTGGGGCTCGTGAAGCTAAAACAGGGAGGCTGCAGCTGGATCACAGGGAGGAAAGGTCGTTGGTAATTGCCTGATTATCGGGTCTCATTTTGAGGGAGGGAGGAAGGGGGGTGCAGATGTTGCAGAATGACTTTGGAGTTGGCGACAGGGGTGTTAGTTGCAACTGAGATGATTTAGAAGTATATATTACGTATTTTAGAGACCCTTATACATACTAAATCGCTAAACGTTTGTTAACTATTTCAAATAAAGTATAATCTTCTACTTATGTTGTAAAAATGAAGTAGAAAAAAAAAGAAGGACGAGAAAAAAGAGAATGAGGAGTATGAGGGGTAGAAAGCAGAAGAACAGGAATAAGAAGATGTATAAAAGGAGAAGAAGGGGGAGGGGGTAGAACAAGAAGAAGAAGAAGAAACCTTTGATAACTGGATCCAACTGCACTTATAGTAGCGTGAAGGGTGCTAAAATAGTCTTTTTATGGGACCGGTTTCTCATTTAAATTCAACCTTGAGGATTGTCCTATTCAGACTGTTTTTCCCGACACACAGTTGCAAAAACAGAAAAGCACTATTTGCTTTGCTTAATAACTTTTGGTTTCATGGTTCAGCAGTTTGCAGTTTGATTGCTGGAAAAACAGTCTTAAAAAATAAAAATAAAAATTCGAGCAAATATATGGTTGGGTAGCTACAGGGCATTTGTACTTTTGATCAAGTGTGCATCGTTGTCGTTGACGTTCAACGTAAATCTTTTGCAAAATGTCGCTCTCGTCTCAGTCTAAAGAAAAGACTGTTTCAACCTCTAGCCATTTCGTCTGCCTTATGTTCAATCCTGAAGTGTCTTTATCGCCAGATTTTCGTCCTTCTCCACCTCGCCACCTTCAACGATCATTTTCTTTTTCTTCGATTATTAGCCTTTTTAAAAGCCATCGGGCAGTTCAAGTCTCCCCGTGTACCATGCAGCTTTGTCTTCATTGTGCTTGTAACAGGGTAGACTGCGTCTCTGTTGGCAACATACAGTTGACAGTCAGATTTGTATTCCTCTTCTGTCTAAGCTACTGCGAAGACTGGTTTGAACAAAGTATTTTAGTTTCTGGGATAATATACTTTTTATGCTGCGCTATTCTCCATCACGTATATGCTATATAATTTAAATTATGTTTTCTTTTGGCTTCACGGAATTCTAAAATAGTTTATGAACCAAACGGCCTCTTTGCTACATAAAATGGTTAATAATAATATTAATAATAATAATGGGTCTTTAGTAATTAAATGGAATTTTTGGGTGCCAGTAGACAGCAATAGCTGGGGCATATGGAGAGAATGGCAGATAACAAAGTGACACAACCCGCGTATGCACACACACACACACACACAAAAAGGTGGGAATAGACCACGAGGCCGACCAAGAAGCTGGTGGAGAGGTAATATCAGGAAGTCATCAACTGGAAAGAGAAGGCAAATCACAGATGACTGGAGGTGTTGATATCAACAGAATGGGGAAGACTAAAAAGATCGATTCTTCCATTGTCAGACGTCAGTTTGAATATAACTTGTACAAAAAGCAACAGTCAGTGTAAGCATGTTGACATCTCCATAGAGTTTGTCATCGAAATCGCATGATATTGACCAAAACGGATTTTTTACCTGTAGTATATTATGGAGTGTGGGATATTAAAGAAAGGCGAAAAGGGGGTGTGGGATATGAGTTGAAATAAAAGGAAAAAGTAATTAGTTTAAACAGGAGACCATTGTATACTGTATAAAAAATATGAATGGTTGTAGACCACGAGGCAGACCAAGAAGACGATGGAGAGATAATTTCCACTCAGACCTGCAAACATTTAGTGTTAAAAACTGAAAAAAGAAGGCTAGCTAGAGAGGTTAATGGAGGCGGGTGATATCTACAGCAATAAACCTCGATGGCAGGGAATGCTGAAGAAGAACACGAGACCATTTGGATAAGAAAGAAAAAGACACAAGGCATAAGATGAATCATTAACAAACTTAAAATATAAAAAAAAAAAAAAAATACCGGGCAGTACATGTTGGCTTGCGACTGATATATGGCTTAAAAGTCATAATGTCAAGCAAACATGCGGAGACAGCCAAGTGTATATAAATATATATACACACACACACACACACACACACATATATATATATATATATATAATAAAAAGATGTTAACTTACCAAATTGTGATCCGAGTCTCTGAAGTATTGAGCAAGAAGCAGCGTCGCTTTATAAAGGCACTGCACAGTAGAACAGTCTATTTTTGCCGGTCAGAGAGGGGCGGCAGGTTTTTTGTGCAAGGGGAAAAAAACGGTTAACGGCTGTTGCGCGGAAAGTATTTGACAAGGAATGCTTTCTTCTCAAAACTCGGTGACATAAAAACGTGGGGGGGGAGGGGCGGGTGGGGGGGGGGGTGGGGGGGGGGGGGGGGGGGGGCGGCTGGGAAAGTTATGATGGGGGGAAAAGATTAGTCTAGAAACATAGTGGGTTTTATCCTGGTGTGATAAAAGACAGTATTTGCCGTTTGTGTGTTTTCTGGGGCAGCGGTGCTTAGAATTGAAGTGTTTTCTTTTTAACAATGCATTTCCACGTAAATACTAAGCAAAACAAGTTAACAATTCACTTTATTGTCTATCTTCTTCTTCTTCTTCTTCTTCTTCTTCTTCTTCTTCTTCTTCTTCTTCTTCTTCTTCTTCTTCTTCTTCTTCTTCTTCTTCTTCTTCTTCTTCTTCTTCTTGCACGGTGTTACCAGTTAAGACCAGGAATGAAATTCCTCTTCTCCATAACACAAAATCTCTTTAGTATTGCAAAGACCATTAATTGCCCATGAAGCATTATCCCACACTCAACTTTGCTTCGTTAACTCCAAAGTAGAAGCAACACTTATGCTTTTGGAACAAAACGTGCTGCAGAATCTGACCGTTATGGAAAGGAAAAATCGAAAAGAAACTATGCCAGGCGACACATACTTGGAAAGACAGTCAGTCTGAAGATATGGTACGAATTAAAATAATAAAATGTGTCTTATGTAATCTATGAGGAATGAATAACTAGCCTATTTATTCACACTCGCACACACACACACACACACACACACACACACAAGCAATTCGTCTTTTTCTACTCCTATCTTCTATTGTCCGTCGGCTCTGTGGCTAAGTCGATGCAAACGCTTCCTAATGCCGGGATGCCGGGTTCGATCCCAGCTGCGAGCCATGCGCCTTGTGATGGTTTCGACAGTGTTATCAAGAAAGCCGACAGTCCAGAAAGCAATGGCAAACTACTGGACGTAAATTTGCCTAGAAAAACCACACATCAACCAGGGGCTGTTGGGGTTGGCTCTGCAACGTCCTGTAAAGGATACGCAACTAACCTTCCATTGTCCTGCTGCTTACGCAGAGCCGCAGAGAGGACTTAGGTATTGGTTTCTGTTTGTTTCTAGCTGCCTAGCTTGTGTCAGTATCATATGTTTCTGTAGTGTCTCTTTCACTCCGTCCGCTCATGTCTTTCCTTGTCGGTCTCCTGCCTTGTATCCCACTCTTCTCATTGAGCGAGCCAAACGAAAAGGGATAAAACAAGAATGAAGATGGCAAAAGAAATGTGGTTAGGACAATAAGTAGTTCTCCGCTGAACTGCAACAACGGAATAAGTAAAAGAAAAACAATGGTTCTTCTCTGCAGTGGCCATGGCATATAGAGGCGATGAATGTGTGAATAATGAGTTAAGCAAAAACAACAATATATAACTACAAAGGCAGCACCCATTCAGATCACGTGCACGAACTGGTCCTATTAAAAAAAAAGGATTATAATCATCACATTCAAGAGCTATTTACTTTCCTGAATACAAAACTAGCGTGCTTCGCAGATATAAATCATTAACAATCAACAGCCTGTTTGAACAGATCATGTGCTAATCACTCTAGCTAACAAAGATGAGAGTTTGATTTCACTTTAAATCAACCTACTGTCAGATCTCCGAGACTAATTTGCGCAATGAAATCTATATCAAACACAATCTATGTACTGAACGTACCGACTCAACACGAAGTATAAAATTGTACTTTTTTGTCATTTTGTACATCATTATCTTTATTATTTTACCTGTTTTTTTTCTAACGGTACACAGTACCGGCACCTTCTTTTCGGCATTATTTTTAAGCTTTACTACAATAAAAACTGTTGTCAGTACCGGCTCCCCTTTTTTAAATTATTTTAAAAATTTTTTTATTTTTTTTTTCAAATATAAACTAGAACGAATAGTCGCTGTATTTCTTTTTAGGTTATCTAGTGTATGTTCTTATCTTTACTTCTTTCTATGAGTGCAAATCAGTGTTAAATATTTGTTTATTATTTCCTAGCTTTTATATTTATTGATTATGTTTTTCTTCTATTGATGCCAGGTAAAATATGTTTATGCCAGCTCTGCATAACTATTTCTAGGAAAACTGGATAGCTAAAATGGCTGTTATTGGATCCAACAGACAGTACAACGCTTACTGATTGAACGACTTATGTATTATGCATGCCTTTTATCAAAAGCCTTCCTCTCTACATAATCAGTAAGAGGTCGTTGTCTTCCAAATAACGATGAAAACGGGAAAATAATGCACTATAAATAAAGGTTGAGAAAACACAGGTAAGCCACACTTTAGTGTGTTTCCATTTCATGTATGTAAGCTATTACTTTTTTGTGTGTGAGTACTATCCCTCGTAATATTTTTCTTTCACAGAAAAAAAATGTAAGAGGAGGGGAAATGGGAGGGGAGGGGGAAGGGAAACAAATAAAAATAGGTCACAGAGTTCTGTGGTTGGAGAAAAAAGAAACTGTGTCTTTGTGTTTGAAGTAGTTTGGTCGTTTTTCTCGTTCCCTGTTAGCTTTCAGATAACCTCTATAGACAATACTAGGGGAAAAAAAGAGGGGGGGGGATGCAGAGAGGAGAGGAGCGATTCTTGGGGATCATAACCGCAGCTATAGTGATCGTGCCTTGTGTGACGCTCTTCGCAGATGGCCAGCAGTTCTGTAAAGACACAGCCATGTGGGTTGAAATGAGATTCAAATAGGTCTGGATTCTCGCCTATGAAGCGTTGAAGAAACATTGCTCAAACGAATTATTCGGCATACTTTTGTTTTCTTTGATCATTTACACACTATACGGCGTAGTGTTATATCTGGCATCTTCGGCACTGTTTTAGTCGTTTATATACTTTTTCGTGAGGGCATAACGTTACACATAACGTTTATCTGTCTTGGTTAATTTTTATCTTCTCGCTCTGGTTTTTCTTATTGTTCTCGCCATTTCTAGCTATTGTTCGTGTTGATATATTTTTTTGTGTAGCATGTGGCGATATTCTCCTCCTTCACCTCCCACTTTTCATCCTTCTCGTCATCTTGGAAGCAGCTTGTTGTTTTCCCATGATTTGGGTTGTCTTTTGCAGATTTGGTAAGATTCGTTAAAGCGTGGCATCTAGAAGTCGATAATATGAAAATAAAATGAACGGAAACATATCAGTATTTGGGTTCAAACCTCAACTGCTCCAACATGCTGGGAGAGAAAATACAATCTACAATAAAATCTGGAATTGAAGTATACTATGCACTTCAACATCTGCTAAATTCAAAGTCTGTGTCTCGCAACATCAAAATCAAAATATATAAAACGTTGATAAGACTAATCGTTTTACATGGCTCTGAAACTTGGAGCACAACTAAAACAGATGAAGCCTTACTGCAAATTTTCGAAAACAGTCTTAGACGAATCTTTGGACGTATCAAAGAAGCAAACAACGGGGAATGGAGAGAAGCAACAACGAAATTCATTATCTGTTTAAATCACCATTGATCACTGATATCACGAGAGGCTGATAGACTAAAATAACGGGCATATTGAGAGAATTTCAGGTGACAGAGGGTTAAAAACTATATACATAAGGAAGCTGAATGATCGTAGACCACGAGGCAGACCAAATAGACGATGAAGAGATAATATCCAAAACGAACCTGCAAACACTTGGTGTCACCAATTGGACTGAGAAAGTCATTTACAGAGATGAATGGAGGCTGGTGATGTTTGCAGCAATGAATCTCAAGGGATGAAATGTTAAGAAAAAGAAGATGGCATCTAGAATGTGTTTCATCCAGATATAGAAAATAGCTGGTTCAGTTGTCCTGGTTACGACGTTAGAACATTTCTTCTACAATTTAAGATGTTTTGTCACATGTATGTATTTATGTCGTTTTATTGGTTTACATAATATTTGAGTTCTGTTTTATAGTCATTTTAGACGGTTTATTTGCTAGTGTGTTGTGTTTTGAGTCTTGTCCTTGTTCCGCTAAACAAGGCTAATTGTCGCAGTCTTAAGTTCTGTTTATTATGTATTTTTTTTTTTTCAATATACTTTATTGTTTTTTTTTTTTTTTTTTTTGACCTTTCTCTTACTTTTCTCTTCCCTTTCTTTTGCAATCTTTTTTAGGCTGTTTAAAGTCTAAAAATTGTAAATTGTCCAGTCCTCTTCAAGGGAGACACGATGCTCTGATTGGACAGGTGGCATCTTAATTTACATTTTGTACTTGTTTATTTTTGAAAGATTTTGTTGTTGTTGTTTAAACGGGAAAATCTGTTTTTAGTGTTTTTTCATCTTAGCGAACAGTTTTAAAACAGAGTAGATCGCGCTTTCTTCTTCTTCTTTCTTCTTCTGCCTTTTTATCCCCCAATGGAGCATAGGCCCTCAACCAACTCACGCCAAGTCGTTCTATCCTTCGCCATTACATGGAGCTCTCCCCATGTCCTCCCAATCTTTCTAACCTCATTCTCCAGCTCTCTTCTCCATGTGTTTTTTTTTGGCCTTCCTTTATTCCTATGCCCCTGTGGGTTCCAATGCAAAGACTTCCTTTGCTAGTTCCATTGTTCTCCCTATATCATAGAGAGTTCTAACATTCCAGGTGCCAATTCTGGAGGTTTTCCTAGCTGAGAGGAGGTAAGTCAACGATCCGGACTCCTTACGGCTTTCTCCACACCGTGTCATACTTCTTCTACTTGAAGAGCCTCCCCTCATCTTGGTTGGCTGGATTTTATTTGCTTCTCTTTTTGACTTATCCATGGTTGGTTGGTTTTTGTGGCTATGGTTTTTGCTTTACTGGACACATTATGAGAAGAGACGATAGAGAATCGCTAAAACAGGCACAGCAACGGGAAACACAAAGTTTGAGGAAATGAGAACGCCCATGGGAAACGTCAGGCGAACGTTGGGGAAAGAAGCCAAAAAAAAAAAAACCCGCTGGTTTGGATTCCATCTATCATATCGAAACCATTGCACAGGATAAAACGGAATGGAGAAACAGACTGCTAGCCCTATTTGGCATATAATGGCACAGTGGAACAATGCAAATGAATGTCGATATAAAGAACTGAAGAGGAACACACATTTTCATCTCTGGTAAACGTTATCTGCCAATGACTGCCTTTATTACACGACTTTTGCGGTATAGGAAGGGGGTCTTTAAATATGAGGATTTACGGCAGCATGGCTAGTGCTGTCGCCACGGACTGTGCAGGTTAGGATTTTATTTTGCCCCCGACAGAAAGAAATACCCAGGTCTCCCGCTTCAGAGTCCAGCACTCTAACCGTTCGGCCAGCCGCTCCTCATAAACGTTATCAAGGAAAGAAAATAGAGATATCTTGGACACATTTGCACAATGTCTGCTTCATAACAATATGCAAAGGACAGCTCTCACAAAGACTGCAGGAAAAAAAAGGAGAGGTGGACGACTTAGAAAAAAAAAAAAAGTATCTGCTTAATCTTTTTCCTAGCGCCCACCAACTGCAAACTCTTGTGGAAAATTCTGGTTATTCATCCACTTCTGGTCTTCAGTCGTGTACTAGAATTTGCCTATTTTGAAAAAAGTTTTCAAAAAAAGGTGGTGGTGGTAGTGGTGATGATGATGATGATGATGATGATGGTAAATTAATCAAAACCCCAAAAGTTATACAAGCTTTTTTATTTTTTTAAAATAGGATATCCGATATCTCCGAATTCATTACATGGTATCCGTTACTCAGAAACCGGCAGTAGAATTCATCTTAATTGCGGACATGCTTTCAACCTGCCACCCCTAAAGAGCTACATGAATCAATCCCTGCGCAGTTGTCCTTTAACTCCCTAAATGAATTAACTTACTTCAGAAGCGAGCTCCGCCTGTGAGATAATTTGTGCAACATCTGACCGAAATATGACACGGTAAACTGGGTGATGGCGTCAACCAAAACCAAGCCTCCTTCCCCCCCCCCTTAATTTTCTTTAAAACCCTGACTGTATACATTTAAAATAATTTAAATTCAGACGCTTGAATTTTTCCTCAGGGCAGATGTAAATGTGGGGCAATTTTTTTGTCTCCATTATTTATTTGGTGAATACGTGTGTCTGTGCGCGAGTGCGTGTATTCGCGCGTGCGGGGGCATGTGTTTACGCGTATTGCAGAACGTTGCAGAATTAACCCCAGCATTTTGTGTGTGTGTGTGTGTGTGTGTGGGCTGTTGTGGTTTTCCTAGGCAAGTTTACGTCCAGTAGTTTGCCATTGCTTACTGGACGGTCGGCTTCTCGATACCACTGTCGAAACCAACGCAAGGTGCAAAGCCCGCAGCTGGGATCGAACCCGGCACCCCGGCATTACAAAGCGCGTTTGTAACACCTAAGCCACAGACGCCGACGTTTATGCGTATATGTATGTAAAAAAAAAAAAAAGTACTCATAGCGAAGTTAGTATGTTGACAGATTCGCGCTCTGAAGGTCTTGAATTCGATTTCAGATTTCTTTGTTTCCAAAATCACTGGCGCTAATCACTGGAGCTGTAGAAATACGTGCCGTTAAAGTTGATCCTCGTTGATATAAAAACGATTTTATATGTGAGCACTGGCGCATGTGTGCGTGTATGTGATGTACATGTTTTTGTTTAGTGCCTGCGTGCGTGCGTGCGCGCGAAAACAAAATGAGCACAAGAAAACTCCCAAATATAAAAATATAAAGCGCGAAGAAATGTTTGCTAAAAAGACTAAATTGGGGAAAAAAAAAGTAACATACGTCTGTGATTAATTAAGTTTGCACAAATTAGCAGCAGTTGCATGCCGCATAAAATCAAACAGTCTGCGGTGTCCTGTCTGCCAAATAGGTTTGTCTGTCGTTAGGTTCTTTCGTAATATGATGACGTCACAGGACAGGCCAACATTTTACAGGGTAGTAAGACCGAGTTTTCCGGTTTTCCGATGCTTTTAACGACCCCAAGACATCTAGAAACTGGCCCTAACCCCAATCCACCTATGTCGCACGAAAGTGTGCAGCCTAGGTCCCAGGACTGCATGCAGCCTAGGTCCCACGACAGCATGCAGCCTATCTACCACCCCCTGAAATATTTAGGGTATAAAGGAAGCACCCTGTCGTTCTTATATTAAACGACCAGCCAGTTATGGGCGAAGAACGCGATCGTTTAAAGAGAACTGGGCTAATCATCTACCCAATCATCATGCACATCGCTTCGTCAGCAATACGCCATTGCAACCCATTTGAACTGAACAGAACGCGCACTACAACGATTCTCATATTATCTTCGGGACAACAAGTTACCTCGTAAAAGAAGTATTTTATGCAGTTCAAGAGAACGTTTGGATCTGTTCCTATTGGGTTGGAATTCAGATAGTAGCTCTTTGAGTCTCTAGCTGTAAAATCTCTAGGATGTAGTCATGGAAGAAGAGTCTCTAAAGATCCCAGAAATGTGTTGTCTTGTTTTAAAATTTTTAATTTGCAAGTGCATGCATTTCAATTATAGCTTATTTGTATGCAGACTGTTGGTTCCATGCCTCTTGGGTATATGCACTCCGACTTCAAAGGAACCATCCCTGATTAGTTGTTTTTTTTACAACATGACTGTCAAGGTGGGAGAAGCAGGCAGTTGGTATATACCCCCCCCCCTTTTTTTTCCTACAAATTGATCCCGAAGCCCACAGTTGGAAAAACTGGGCTCGAATAGCCGTTACAGGGGCCCTTTTATAACTTCATTGGAAGCCATAGGAAGGCACCTAGCCCTGTTTATCTGCCCTACATACCGAGAGAGCCAGGAGGGTGCAATCTAATAAATCGATCCACCGACAAAAGAGCGTAGGTCAGTGTTTTAAATGCAACTCGATCCATTCGAATTGGAACCCATGATCCCAGGATAGGTAAGCAAGTGAGCTTGCTACTGTGCTAACGCGGATCTTATTTGTGTCCTAACCCTGTTAAATTTAGTCACTTCTGGTTGTGACCCAGTCGCGTAAATGTCGATTTTTCGGCAATGACCTGTTCTCGAAAAGAATAGTTAAATGCCATTTGTTGTAAGTGCTCTGGAAAATGTATGGTTGCCTCATCCTTTCCCGTCTCCTCTCACCCAATAGAAAATTGTGTATTGGGGCTAAGAAACAAGTAGGATGACAGTTCTGGTATACAACGCCCAACATTCAGCGTTTATAGAAACAGGTACACATACTGAAATTATTTGGTACCTCAGTCATATCCGAGCAAGTCCCGACTCATACTTTGATCCAGAAAGAGGAATGAGATCCACCTGAACGCCTATACCATCTGGCAAGGCAAATGCTGATGATGATGACAACCTTGGCCAAATATGTAAACACCTGTGGCCAAATTCTAGATTTCACAGATTCTGACAGTTGGGCCAGCAGACCTGCATGTATTTCATTACTAAAAATAACGTGTCTGTAAAAAAGGCCAGT
>CAJHNH020000015.1:132500-165000 GCA_905116865.2 Candidula unifasciata
CCGAATTATGGCCCGGCTTTATTATAGGGCCCTCAGCAGAAGCCGAGGTGGGGCTTCAAAATACCACAAAATTGCATCCCACAAGGGGACGATTTATCTAAAACTGTTATAGTTATGCGACATCAAATGACAGATGCTAGCATAGCAGTAATCTACTAGTAACTAGTAGCTTTCACACGTTACAATATCTGCATAAATGGCGTAAGAAAGCAGCGAGTGTCTCTTTCGTAAACCGAGTCACGTATCTGTAAAAAATCATCATCAGATAACAAGTCATTTACATAACGTCGCTCTCTTCACGGCATGCCTGAAAGAACCCCTTTCCGTAGCCAGCTCTCCGGCCCCATGTGATTTTAATGCCAATACATCTTCAATGTCCTGCATATATCTTCGCGGTGGTCGACCCCTGCCTCGCCTTCTACAAACTGCTCCCTTCATCACCGTCTTTTCCAAGCCACCATGTCGTTTGATGCGGCCGAAATACTTCAACGTTCGGGACAGGATGCTGTTTATAAGCCAGTTCTCCTTGACGTTCAACTCGTTTAGGATATCAATGTTTTTCCTCTGCTCAATCCTTGTAATAAATAGTAAACGTTAAAGATAAATAGTATATTTCCCTATGCATATCCTTTGGCAATGGAAAGTAAACGCCGATTACAGTTGATAAGCACATGCGTGTCTTTAAAAAACCCACACATTTGATCCTGTCTCAACATGTAAAGGACTCTTTCTCACGCCTTCAGACGTACTGGGCACATAGGGCTAGACCTAACTTGTGCTATATGTCCGTCTTGCCTTTCTGAGTGTTGAGGGTCAGCCAGATGTGGTGGTCACTCTTCTGGGTACCATTCCCCTCAGACCGTTATGATCTATAATCACTTAATCACTACTACAGGCACTAGAGTATTTAATCGCTTCTAAAATATGCAATACTAGTATAGAGAAATCGACGCCTCGTGGGTGATGTGTTTAGCATCACGCCAACCGCCTTTACTTCCCAAGACTTTACCTGATACCCAATTAGTCTACTGGAAAGCCAAGATAATTTTTAGAAAAAGTCTGGCAACTCACGACCTGAACCTACGACTTTCCGACCTGCAAGTGGGCGTCTAACCTCTAAACAACGGCGGGTACGGTCTCAAATTGTAGCAGACATTTTTATGAAAATGGAGGGCGACAAAGTTCCTGTACTGGTAACGCCACCTACAACATCGTGATCTGTGATATGTGAAATCATACAACTCCACATTTCAAATGCACTAACTACTATTCGTGTGATTAGTCATAAGCGTGAATTATCATCACCGCAATCCGGGCAGATCCATAGGTGCTCTGATCTACTCCTCAGAAGCGCAACTAAATGAGTGATCATTCGTGTTCTGTGCTGAATAATGAAATGTCTTCTCCCAGGCTCCACCCGCGTGTCTATCAACCTGGACAGGAAGACGGAGTCAAGCCTTTTGTCATATTCGTCTTCGCTGTAAATGCTTCGCATGACATTGATAACGTCTCTTTTGTCCCGTACCGGACCTGCCATAGCATTCGCAGTCTCTGTAAGATAATATGCATGCTCGTTGCCTCAAACACCCGCATGACTCAGCACACAGGTGAGGGTTAGGCAAGCCATACAACCCACTTTTGTCTGATGAAAACAAGTAACGGCCGTAGAGCTTCCTTCACCTTTTATCGTTGTCTGCCTCTTTCTCTTCTCACAAAACAATCAGGTGTCATCGCCTCAATGAAGATTGGCTGCAAAGGATCTTTAACACATTCTGAACTCTATCATGCTGCTCCTTGAACAAACGAACGAACAAACGACCGAAAGAAAGAGCGAAAGAAGACGAAGACCAATCAGCACTCCGCGGTTCATTTGGTTAACATCACGCCGGCCGCTTTTACTTCCTGGGACTGTATCTGGTACCCATTTAAAGCTGGGTCAATCTGGCAGCCAAGTTCATTTTTTTGAAGGGAAAAGAAAAATCTGGCTGCAACAGGAACTGAACCGAGGACCTTTCGATCCGCAGATTCTTGCCTTTACACCACGGCGGCTCCCGCTACGTAATTAGGTGTGCACTGTGGCGGCCCGTCTAGACATTTCCGCAGCCCACCGGCTGAATAAATCTGCTGTAAAGGATTAACAAATAACTTCAAAGAGTGCAGTTGATCTGACATTTGCATCTATTCACGTCTGTGACAGGCCGTCATTCTGGTCATTTTTCAAGGTAACACATGAAAGTGTATGACATTAGGGGGTCGGTGTACTTGCACAAATAACATGCGACAGCTGCAATATTTGGTCTACTTTCACGCCTAACCGGCACGGGTCAATTTATTGTACCAGTGAGTCATTGTTGGAGATTACTCCATGACGCATTTGCGTATGATAAATATCCTTCTTCTTATTCTTTTTCTTCTCCTTCTCCTCCTCCTTATCCTCTTCCTCCTTATCCTCTTCCTCCTTATCCTTTTTCTTCTCCTTCTTTATTTTTAAATTTCCGATTTCTTTAACAACAACCCCCCCCCCCCCTCTGTCCCCCCTCCCCCGCCAATATTAAACTAATATTGGTTCCAGGTTGACACAGCCTAAAATGGATACCAGATAATGCCCTGGGAAGTAAAGGGTGTCGGTGTGATTTTGACCCCTCGTATGTATCAGTTTTAGGCTGGGTTGGCCAGGGAATCAAGGTCAGTTTAAAAAAAAAAAAAGTCTTTATGCGGATTTGTCATCTCAGCGTTCACCGGCTGTTAACTCCAGCGGAAAGTTCTAGTTGTTCCTCCATTTTCAGACATGGGCCTTGTTTCAGAACTTGAACCTCGATGCGGATTTGATCCCAAGACTGTCGGACCGGCAGGCTAGCGTCTAGCCACTACGCCAAGCGATACAGGAATACAGGTTATACCTGAACCGACACATCGCCGTGTGGGTTCCGGGGCCCTATTATAGGAAAAACAAGAATGGACCCCCTGCCTACCCAAAGCATGTCGTAAGAGTCGACTAATTATAAGCTTCCTTTCTGCATCTGCCAGAGAGGCAAGGAACCAACAGTCTACACACATATGAGTCAGATCTGTCAAACCGATGCACACGTAACACTCAGGTTCTGAAACAGGATTACAGTCCAGAAGTGGACGAACAACTAGAACTTCCTGCCGGCGTTAACAGCTGGTGAACAAGAAGAAGAACCGAGACTGTTTGAGAGGAAACTGCAAACTAATGGGATTATAGATTCAATGCAAGACGTGTACAAGTAACTGTTATAGATTCCATGCAAGACGTGTACAAGTAACTTTTATAGATTAAATGCAAGACGTGTACAAGTAACTGCTATAGATTCAATGCAAGACGTATACAAGTAACTTTTATAGATTAAATGCAAGACGTGTACAAGTAACTTTTATAGATTCAATGCAAGACGTGTACAAGTAACTGTTATAGATTCAATGCAAGACGTGTACAAGTAACTTTTATAGATTCAATGCAAGACGTGTACAAGTAACTTTTATAGATTCAATGCAAGACGTGTACAAGTAACTTTTATAGATTCAATGCAAGACGTGTACAAGTAACTTTTATAGCATGTACAAGTAACTTTTAAGATTCGTGCAGACTTGTATAGATACAAGTAACTTTAATAGATTAAATGCAAAAGACGTGCGAGACGTGCACAAGAACTTTTATAGTTCAATGAAGACGTGTAAGTAACAAGACGTGTTAACTTTTATAGATTCAATGCAAGACGTGTACAAGTAACTTGTATAGATTCAATGCAAGACGTGTACAAGTAACTTGTATAGATTCAATGCAAGACGTGTACAAGTAACTTGTATAGATTCAATGCAAGACGTGTACAAGTAACTTGTATAGATTCAATGCAAGACGTGTACAAGTAACTTGTATAGATTCAATGCAAGACGTGTACAAGTAACTTGTATAGATTCAATGCAAGACGTGTACAAGTAACTGTTATAGATTCAATGCAAGACGTGTACAAGTAACTTGTATAGATTCAATGCAAGACGTGTACAAGTAATTTTTTTTTTTTAAATCTGAAAAAAAAAAATTGTTCCTGAATTGCACACTTTTCTTGAGGAAAAGAGGGGGGGGGGGGGGGGGGGGGGGGGGGGTGTAACTGTTTTCACCTCGTTCCGTCTGCGGTTATTTTTACTGGTAATAACTCCAGGTTTTTATTTAGTGTTTGTCTGTTATGTTTTGGCGGCTTCTACTTTTGTCTTCTAAATTAGGAGTATAAAGGGAAAGAAGAAAAAGAAGACGAAGATTTTGAGGAGGACAAAAGCAGGACGCAGAAACCGTTGCAACCGCAGTAGCCGTAGTAGTAGTGGTGTTAGCAGCAGTAGCAGCAGCTTTAGTAGTAGTAATAGTAGTAGTAGAGGAGGAAGAAGAAGACGAAGAAGAAGAAGAAGAAGAAGAAGAAGAAGAAGAAGAAGAAGAAGAAGAAGAAGAAGAAGAAGAAGAAGAAGAAGAAGAAGAAGAAGAAGAAGAAGAAGAAGAAGAAGAAGACGAAAAAAGAAGAAGAAGAAGAAGAAGAAGAAGAAGAAGAAGAAGAAGAAGAAGAAGAAGAAGAAAAAGACAAGAAGAAGAAGAAGAAGAAAGAAAAAGAAGAAGAAGAAGAAGAAGAAGAAGAAGAAGAAGAAGAAGAAGAAGAAGAAGAAGAAGAAGAAAAAGAAGAAGAAGAAGAAGAAGAAGCAGAAAAAGAAGAAGAAGAAGAAACAGAAGAAGAAGAAGAAACTTACTCCGTATTTCACCTACAAACTGGGCCAACACAAAAAAAAACAAATACAACTGACCAGAAACGTTTTTGCCTGAAACATATCGGCCACTGACAGCTATAAGTATTTCACTATTTACATGGTGAAACGGCGTCCTGGGGGAACTCGAACAGGAAAACAACTGCAACAGCCATTCAAAGTGTCGCTTCCACGTGGACAGCGCGTGGCTGGAACAACACCAGTATTTGTCCAATAAACAGCCAGAGTTACTGTTTTGTGTAGATTTTTTGGGCGCGAATTCCAGGATTCTTTCAATGAAACCATATTAGTGTCCTGGTTTACAATAAATTATTTACTCTTACTATTTCTCCTCAGATCGCATCGCATAATAAATAATCTTTGTGTAATTAAGGGTCTAGCGGTTAGATGTTCGCCTGGGGATCGGAAGGTGGTGGGTTCGGGTCCTGGCAGGGTCTGGTGTCCCCCCCCCCTTCTCCCCAAAAGAACTTTCGATCCCAAGTCAACCCAGTCGTGAGCGGGTACCTGATACAGTCCTGGGAAGTAAATGCGACTGACCACATCACCCACCAAGCGCTGTTTGGTCTGTAAAATAAATATAGATGTAGCCAAAACGCAGAAAGGGGTGGAAAGGTTTCTTTTTTTACTTTAGTGTATTTGAGTGTGTAAAGTAAAGATCCCTTTTCAGACCTCGGGCAAATAGGAAAAGCATTCCATATTTTTACGGACCAATCGGCGCTAGGTGGGTAATCGTGTAACGGAATGGAATCTTTAATTCTGCCAAAGAAAGTTTTCATCTTGGTGGAATACTGATACATGATAAGGCAGACGTGGTTAGTGCCTTGTGGAAGAGCGTGTACAGTTCGGAGGTGCAAATGGATCACCACAGTCTGGTGAGATTGATGCAGGGGGGAGTGACGAGAGCTTCTGGCAGATGCTCATAGCTCAGGGGAAAGGCAAGACGGACGTTTAATCAGAATGCTACTGGCACCATTAGTATTGGAACTCTTCGCTGGCTGCTGAAGATGGGGACGGAGCGCTTATGGGAATGTCCCGAGTGCTGTGATGTCGGTTCTTGAATCAAATCCAATCAGTATTTATACCTTTATTCGTGGGTCATTCGAAAATATCTCAGTAACAAAATCGGCTATGTGTCGTCAAATATGGGAAAGCTTGTGAGATGAACGAACGAATGCACTTTATCATGGAGTTTGGGAGACAAATAATGAGACACTTCTTCTTTCTCACTTCTTCTTCCCTGCCTCTTTTACGGCTTCGGGTGTCAAGGGAGGTATAAGGTTCTGCTTCTTGCTCTTCCAAAGACACATTGTGACACATCAATATATATATTAAGGCCTTTTAATTTTTAAGTTACTTTAAAAATTGTGCCCTCGTCACAGTGGAGGTCGACGGTAGTTTTACCTGTATTAATTATGGGTATCAATACTGGTAGTCTAGTAGTCTGGTAGTCTTAGTTTCAGCTTCATAGCAAACGGGTTGCCCCATCTTTGCTCCGCTCCTGTGCCAGCGAAAAACACTCAGAATGTCTATCACAGTCCCTTGTGGAAAGATTGACAGACTGCTGTCTCAGCATATCTAGCATACACTCGCATTAAAGCATATGGTAGCCATCCGAAGTGCTAACACAAACAGTCCAACATTAGAAATGCAGTTCATCATTGATGATAGCAGAACTTGTCATCAACAGATCAGCAGTTGTCCGCGTGATCAATTTTAATACGGGTCCCGCCAGCATTGAACGATAGGCATCGCGCCATTTTCTGAATCTACAATTCACACCACCACGTTGGTCACAGTCGAAAAAAACATTCCAAATGCAATCCGCAGCTCACAGGGTCACGCCATGCATTCAACTCAGAAGCTGGGCGACGAAACTATATCCAGTCTACAAATGGAGCAAAAATGCATCGGCCACCGTTCGGCAGAAGCAAAAAATGTGCCTCTGTTCCGAACGGCGCCGCTGTCTAGCGTCCATTTTAACCGGAAGTCAATACTACTTGTCTGTGTGGGTTCTGGGACCCCAATGTAGGGAAGACAAGAATAGACCCACTGCCTTCCCAGCTAGCATGTCGTCAGAGTCGACTGGAGGCGTTCGTTGAAGTCGGAGTGCATCTGCCTGAGAGACATTGAACCAACAATTTGCATACAAATAAGTCGTATGTGTAAAACAGATGTGCACACAACACTCAGGTTCAGGAACAAAAGACTAAAGTCCAGAGCTTTCCGCTTGAGTTTACAGCCGCTGAACGCGAAGAAGAACAGGTATTACTTGACATCAGTATGGGTATCAGTATTACTTGTCATCAGTACGGGTATCAATATTACATGACATCAGTATGGGTATCAGTATTACTTGTCATCAGTACGGGTATCAGTATTACATGACATCAGTATGGGTATCAGTAGTACTTGTCATCAGTACGGGTATCAATATTACATGACATCAGTATGGGTATCAGTAGTACTTGTCATCAGTACGGGTATCACTATTACATGGCATCAGTATGGGTATCAGTAGTACTTGTCATCAGTACGGGTATCAATATTACATGACATCAGTATGGGTATCAGTAGTACTTGTCATCAGTACGGGTATCAGTATTACATGACATCAGTATGGGTATCAGTATTACTTGTCATTAGTACGGGTATCAATATTACATGACATCAGTATGGGTATCAGTCGAAGTCAGAGTGTATCTGTCTGAGAGGCAAGGAACCAGCAGTCTGCATACAAATGAGCGCCTGCTTATGAGAAGAGGGAAAATGTAACATTTTGTGGCCACTGGAAAGATTTGTGGAAGGAGGGATAGAGGAAGACAAAGAGATAAGATTCTTGACAGTCTTGTTGTATGGCATGGAGGTATGTCAGCACACGAACTGATACACACTGCAGGAGATCGCAGATTGTGGAGAGGCATGATCGTCCACGCTAGTCGGCAAGGCACCTGATGATGATGATGATGATCGTGATGATGATGATGATGATGATGATGATGATGATGATGTCTTAATGCCATCACTTTTTCCGAGGTCTTCTGCTCGCTCTACGCCCTTTGTAACGTTTCAGGTTGCTCGCTGTGATAGTACCAGGGCATTCTTGTTAAATGTCCAAAACACTTCATTTATTGTTCTTTGATGATTGGTAAGACTGTCATTGCTAACTGGCATTATTAAGCAAGTAAGTGTGAAAGTGGCCAACTCTTGAAATGCCTGGTGTCGAAGTACACCTATCCAAAAATCTTTGCTGTTTATAGGAAGTCCATCCTTCCTAAATGTAGCTTCTTCTTTACCGTTGACAACAATCAATTTTCTGCACTGTTCTTCTATAATACTGAAGTTGTTTTCTGCCTGGTGTAAAAATGGTAGCTCTGAAAACTGTGTCCTTGATATTTGATTTTGATCTAAACTGCCCGAGGGCTCAATTTGGGCAGATTTTGAAATATATTCTCGGTGGGAAGTCTACACGTAATTTGATCCAGATCTTCTTCAAGCACAGGCATGCATCTTTCTTTCATATTTTTTTCTAACTGAGCTTCAGCCCCGTTATTCTTCTGTAGGAATGCATGACATTATGTTATGAATTTAATACCAAAGTCAGCGTGATCAATATTTTTTCTCTGCTCATTGACATCGTACAGTCTGTTCTTAAGATTTTTCTGGTACATGGACAATTCTTGGTGTAGTTTATAAGGATCAGCTTTTGTTTGTTGACAAAGACTGTTCAATTTTTCACATTCTCGTACAATTGGTGTCGCAAACACAAAGTACAAATAATTATTGTGATCTAACAGCATTTCCTTAAGCGATCTTACTTTATATTTTGTGTCAAATATTGTCTGCTCTAATTCAGTACATGTGAAATAAGCCTTCAATTCTTCCTAGTTCACCAACATATTGAATATAATCTTTCCACGCACAAGCCACCTAGCAGATGAACGTATTTTTAAATGGAAGAGGAGCAGTTCGTCCTGATTCAAACTCCGTAGATGTGTTCATTACTCTAAACAGTTCTTTATAGGCTTCTCGTCTTAAATCACTATGGCGAAACCATTGAGATATTTCTGTGAGTAATAAACCAATATTTGATGACAGCTTGGCAACTGCACTACAAAAACAGGGTGTTTGTGAATGGCAGATACATCTGAGCTGTACACAAAAATAAGACACATCTTTAATTCTAGATCATACAGAGTTCTTGCACCCGACCATATTTGAAGCGACATCTGACGCAAACACAATGCACTTTGTAAGACTCTTGCCACAGTTTTTGATTTCTTTATCAATCCGACTAAATATGTTTTTCTCCTGTAGCAACTTGCAAGGAAATTAAAGCAAGAAATCCAGTAAATATTTAATTGTTCCTGTCACTGAGAAAACCAACTTTAATCCACTATGAAAAAAATGTGAGCACGTCTTGCTTGAAAAAGACAGAAAAAGACCCAAAAAATACGCCAGCTGAATATCTTAAGACAGCTGAATTTCAAATAGGCCAAATTTGTGGGAATCTGGCGTCAAAAAGGCTGAAATGGCAACCCTGAACTAACCATGTTGTCTGTACCTTTGCTACATCAAAGTGATACTAAGCAGACCTCTCAGGGCACGTGCATGTTTTGACTTCCCGCCTACATCACGTGATTGGTCACGTAGTAATCCACCCAGGGTCCCGAGGTGCGGCCATGTCACCACCATGATCGGCGAAGCTGTCGGGGAAACATGACGAGAGTGAGCAACTACCTCAAGCTACCATGTCAGTAGAGTGCATGCGACTGGTCACAGTAAACGCAGATAGTAGAACCCGTTAACACTTTCTTGTCTTTCTTCGACATGCAGCAACAGTCCATGTCATCGTGGCCAGGCTGTTCGCTTCGAGTTGTCAAGTAAATTGATTTATTTTTTCGGGCAGGCGTAGTGCAGTTTTAAGGGGTTGAGTTGAGTTGAGTCACCATTTGACATCACAGCACTCGAAGCATTCCCATGCGTGCTCTGTTCTTATCTTCAGCAGATAGCGCAGAGTTCCAGCACTGATGGTACCGGTCATAATCTGGTTATATGTCCAACTTGCCTTTCCTCTGAGTGTAGTGAACCAGTCAGACCCAGGTGCCTCCTTCTCTCCAGGCCATAATAATCTTGTTTCTCTACTGATTCCGTTACTTGTTCCCAAAGAGCCTTGACCACATCTGTCTTGTCATGTATCAGTTCACCACCCAGTGGTGCAGGTCCAGTCAGTCTGTCCTGCCTGTTTATTACCCACTACGTCAGCATACCTGGAGAAAAGATGTAAAGTTTGCTCAATACCCATGACCTTCCCAGTGAAGCTTGCACTCTGCTCGAAGCATCCCTGAGTTCACCTTTCTCAGAGTCAGTTACAATTACCACATGTGTGTGCATCTTATTTTCTAGCCACCGGAGAGCTGCAGTTACCGCCTCCACCTCTATTCTCATTCTAGATGTTGTAATGTCGTATGCTAGTCTTTTTTGCACTAAAGATTTTCCATTGGCTTTTGCTACGAACCCCCAGGCACTTCTTTTTCCTCTCAACACACAACCCTCTGTAGAGATAATTAGATCATCGGGCCGTGAATTGTCGTGAATCAACAGTTGGACTTCCACCTCCGTAGCACTAGCTGGCCACTGTCTGCATTCCTGGCCCAATGTGATCATAAACCTATACAGGTCGGAATTTTCCATTGGCACTCTGACCCACTCCCCCCATAATGTCTCCAGAATGTATACTTGTCTTATTGTGTCTTCTGCTTGGGCCATCCACTATTTCCTCCTTTTCAACCTCTGACCCTTACCTGCAGCCAAAGCTACATACAGAGGGTGTTCCCTGTCTGCAGCTACTCTGAGGAATGACTTAGCCTGCAGCACATTTGACCTATCTGCAATAGTCGGCAATGCAAGGATGTATCGCATGCAGACAATCGGGGTATCTCTTGCACATCCAAGAATCACCCGCATAGCTTCATTCTGTATTCGCTCCTAGAAGCTGACTTTTAAAGAGAACTGACTGACCACATCTGAAGGAGACAATCTACACTCTTTGGTCATGTCATGAGAAGAAGTAGGCTGGAGTAAGTAGTGGAGATGGGAAAGCTGGAAAGGGAACGAGGCTGAGGGAGACCGAGAGAGGAGATGCGGGGCAGTTTGGCATCATGATATGGAGGATCATCTGTATCAGAGTTGACCGAAAGTTGTGGATGGACATGACTACTAACACCACACTGCGTGGACTATGGAATTTCACCTGTATTGTTTGTTGAGTTCAGTTGAGTCAAGAATTGACATCACAGCACTCGGGGCATTTCCATGCATGCTACATCCTCATCTTCAGCAGCCAGCGCAGAGTCACAATACTGATGGTACCGGTCATAATCTGGTTAAAGGTGCCTTATTCTCTCTAGGCTCACCTGTATTAGAACTAATTAAAAGTACATAAGACAGAAGGTTGCGGAAAGACATGACTACCAAAGCCACATGGCATTGATTTAGAAAAAAAAATAAAAAGAAGATTTGGTGCTTTTTTAATATCCTTCCCCAAACAGGGAAAATCCACAGGTCACAGAACAGTCTAATATTTTAGGGGGTAGGGAGATAGGTTGCATGCAGTCGGGGGACCTAGGCTGCACTCTCTCGTGGGACGTAAGTGGGTTGGGGTTAGGGCCAGTTCTAGGTTTTAGTTCTAGACCCGTTTTGGAGTCGTTAAAAGCAACAGAAAGCCGGAAAACCCAGTCTATCCACCCTCTCAAATGTCAGTCTGTCATGTGACGTCATCTGGAGTAGGATATTAATAAAGAACCGAAGATTTAGCTCGTCATAATCAGCATCATATCGAGGTGTGTTTCCACCGTTACATAGGACTGAATTCTGGAAACAGATCAAAGTCAGAGGGGACAAACAACCAGAACTTTCCACCAGAGAGGAAGAAGAAGAAGAAGAAGAAGAAGAAGAAGAGGAAGAAGAAGAAGAACAAAAAGAAGCAGAAGAAGAAGAAGAAGAAGAAGAAGAAGAAGAAGAAGAAGAAGAAGAAGAAGAAGAAGAAGAAGAAGAAAGTATTTTACAGAGGTATACGGACATTTCAAATTTGTCCGAGAAGTCTAGATATTCGATCACTCTACCTGATCTTCATTGTGGTCAAGATTATACAGTCAGTTTCTTTACACACACACATATGTGTATGTATATATATGTGTGTGTACGTATACACACACACACACATGTGTATATATATATATGTCTGTGTGTACGTACACACACACACACACACACACACACACACATATAAATATATATATATATGCACACTTTATGCCGTCCTAGCACCGAATCAAACCAAGTCTACTCATGCTGAATGCAGATATTATATTTCTAAGCCGGTCACCCTCCTTCCACACCTCCTCCTTTTACCCCTGCTCACCCTGTAACACGTGTTCAGATATACCGTTTTTCGACTCTGCCAAATTCGGGTAAATTATCCGCTCCGCTTATCATCCAAGATGGCGGTCGCCAACTGGCAACGATGACGATGCGAGGTCAGGGTTGAAAACATTAACCCCGCCGACAAAAAACTTCACACAGAGAAATCACTCATTTTGGTGGTGCACGTGAAAACTGTATGGCTGTGACCGATTTTTTTTTTCTTGTGTGTGGTGGGTTTGAGCTTATTTTCGCACGATTTAAAAGAGCTATATTGTATCTTTTTATAACCAAAGCTACGTGGAGTAAACAAAGTATATGGAGATATCGTCAGCCAACAGCTGTGGTCTGAATCCTTACCCGCTCAGGGCTGCACATTAAGCTAGGGCTTTATTCTCAGGGTGTCAGAATTGTAGGTCTTGCAGGTCTGCCATAGAGATTGAGATGTTTTTATCTCAGGGTGTCAGAATTGTAGGACCTGCAGGTCTGCCATAGAGATTGAAGTGTTCTTATCTCAGGGTGTCAGAATTGTAGATCCCACAGGTCTGCCATAGAGACTGAAATGTTCTTATCTCAGGGTGTCAGAATTGTAGATCCTGCAGGTCTGCCATAGAGATTGAAATGTTCTTATATCAGGGTGTAAGAATTGTAGGTCCTGCAGGTCTGCCATAGAGATTGAAATGTTCTTATCTCAGGGTGTCAGAATTGTAGATCCCGCAGGTCTGCCATAGAGATTGAAATGTTCTTATCTCAGGGTGTCAGAATTGTAGGTCCTGCAGGTTTGCCATAGAGATTGAAATGTTCTTATCTCAGGGTGTCAGAATTGTAGATCCCGCAGGTCTGCCATAGAGATTGAAATGTTCTTATCTCAGGGTGTCAGAATTGTAGGTCCCGCAGGTCTGCCATAGAGATTGAAATGTTCTTATCTCAGGGTGTCAGAATTGTAGATCCCGCCGGTCTGCCATAGAGATTGAAATGTTCTTATCTCAGGGTGTAAGAATTGTAGGTCCTGCAGGTCTGCCATAGAGATTGAAATGTTCTTATCTCAGGGTGTCAGAATTGTAGATCCCGCAGGTCTGCCATAGAGATTGAAATGTTCTTATCTCAGGGTGTCAGAATTGTAGATCCCGCAGGTCTGCCATAGAGATTGAAATGTTCTTATCTCAGGGTGTCAGAATTGTAGGTCTTTCAGGTCTGCCATAGAGATTGATATGTTCTTATCTCAGGGTGTCAGAATTGTAGGTCTTTCAGGTCTGCCATAGAGATTGAAATGTTCTTATCTCAGGGTGTCAGAATTGTAGGTCTTTCAGGTCTGCCATAGAGATTGATATGTTCTTATCTCAGGGTGTCACATTTTGACGAGGTATGATCCAGGGTCGGCTCTGTGGCTAGGTCGATGCGAACGCTTCGTAATGCCGGGGTACCGGGTTCGATCCCTGCTGCGTGCCATACGCCTTGCGTTGGTTTCGACAGTGGTATTAGGGAGCCGACCGTTAAGTAAGCAATGGCAAACTACTGGACGTAAATTTGCCTAGTGAAACCACACAACAGCCAGGGGCTGATGGGGTTGGTTCTGCAACGTCCTGTAAAGGATACGCAACTAACCTGTGATAGGATCCAGGAGTGAACAAGCAGCACGCACGTATGGACTGATGTGGTTGTATAAGAAGAGGCTACACGAACAGTATTGTAGCGGTGAATTGGTCAAATACTGGCTCGCGGTCGGAAGGCCATGGTTTCGTTTCACGGACGTGACGTTCTCGAGTGCAGTTTGTATCGAGATCCCTAGGGATCTACGGCGACAGTATAGAAAGGCAGCTAGTACTTTTGCGGAGAGACTGAACCCTATAGAATAAAACCGTGTGCAATAAAGTCGATCCTCTCGACTTTAACTTTATGTCTGGGTAACCGTTGCGTTTGAAGGCATGGTCAATGCACACGGCCTTATTGCACCCAGGACAAACTTTGGCCAGCCCTCGTTGACGTGCCAGTTGATGGAGGCAACACAACTGATAAGTTAAGCATATGAAACTCATTATAAAGAAGAAGAAGAATAAGTTTAACAATTACAGGATCCCCCAGTCATCATCATCATGCACAGGTGTTTTGTAGAACGTCGCCATCATTACGATCTGCCTGAAAGAAACACTTTTGTCTCTTGCCAGCTCTTTTGCCTCATGTTCTTTCCTGCCCAAGGTGTCGCTCAATTCCTGTGTCCATCTTTATGATGGTAGGCAATTTCCTTTTTTCCTGGTACTATTTCTTCCTCTACAATTTTCTCCCCAGTCCACCTTGACGCTCGATAATGCCAACATATTTCAACTTCTGAGACAAGCAGCTGTTTATTAGAAATCTTCCTTGACGTTCAGATCTTTCAGGATACTAGTATTTCTTTTCTTGTTTGTCCACTGTGTTCTGAGAATCCCTCTATGGTATTTCATTTCGAAAGCCCCAATTGTCTTCATTGACTGCGAGATAGTCCACGACTATGGTGCTACAGGGAAGATGTAGGTCAACTCTTACATCCGTATGTTGCTACAGGAAAGATGCAAGTCCACACTCACAAACGTATATTGCTACAAGGGAGATGCAAGTCCACACTCACAAACGTGTGTTGCTACAGGGAAGATGCAAGTCCACACTCACAACCGTATGTTGCTACAGGGAAGATGCAAGTCCACACTCACAACCGTATGTTGCTACAGGGAAGATGCAAGTCCACACTCACAACCGTATGTTGTTACAGGGAAGATGTAAGTCCACACTCACAACCGTATGTTGCTACAGGGAAGATGCAAGTCCACGCTCACATCCGTCTGTTGCTACAGGGAAGATGCAAGTCCACGCTCACATCCATATGTTGCTACAGGGAAGATGCAAGTCCACGCTCACATCTATATGTTGCTACAGGGAAGATGCAAGTCCACACTCACAACCGTATGTTGTTACAGGGAAGATGTAAGTCCACACTCACAACCGTATGTTGCTACAGGAAAGATGCAAGTCCACACTCACAACCATATGTTGCTACAGGGAAGATGTAAGTCCACGCTCACAACCGTATGTTGCTACAGGGAAGATGCAAGTCCACACTCACAACCATATGTTGCTACAGGGAAGATGTAAGTCCACGCTCACAACCGTATGTTGCTACAGGGAAGATGCAAGTCCACGCTCACATCTATATGTTGCTACAGGGAAGATGCAAGTCCACGCTCACATCTATATGTTGCTACAGGGAAGATGCAAGTCCACACTCACAACCGTATGTTGTTACAGGGAAGATGTAAGTCCACACTCACAACCGTATGTTGCTACAGGGAAGATGCAAGTCCACGCTCACATCTATATGTTGCTACAGGGAAGATGTAAGTCCACGCTCACAACCGTATGTTGCTACAGGGAAGATGCAAGTCCACACTCACACCATATGTTGCTACAGGGAAGATGTAAGTCCACGCTCACAACCGTATGTTGCTACAGGGAAGATGCAAGTCCACACTCACAACCGTATGTTGCTACAGGAAAGATGCAAGTCCACACTCACAACCGTATGTTGCTACAGGGAAGATGTAAGTCCACACTCACAACCGTATGTTGCTACAGGGAAGATGCGAGTCCACACTCACAACCATATGTTGCTACAGGGAAGATGTAAGTCCACACTCACAACCATATGTTGCTACAGGGAAGATGTAAGTCCACACTCACAACCGTATGTTGCTACAGGGAAGATGCGAGTCCACACTCACAACCATATGTTGCTACAGGGAAGATGTAAGTCCACACTCACAACCGTATGTTGCTACAGGGAAGATGCAAGTCCTCACTCACATCCGTATGTTGCTACAGGGAATATGTATGCTTTCTCAAAATATACCTTTAATGTTGTTTTATTATAATGAATCTTCTAGTACGGGCTGTTATATCTAAAAAAAAAAAAAAGAACAAATGGGCGGTTGGGGAAAGGGAATTTGGGCGCCCGGGGGTGGGGGAGGGGGGTTGGTTAAGTTCGAAACAATGGTACACGAATTGTTTAATGGAAGATATTAGGGCTTCCCCCAGCAATACCCATAGTGGCAGCAGTGGTTACACTGTAGCCAAGTTACATGTTGAAGACGACAAACAATGTATTTGTTTCTTAGTGCAATCGCTGAAAAAGTCCAATACACTCAAGGATATGTCTGTGTAGGCACACCGACACCAAGAAAACACCAGGAAAGTCAGGGGTAATAAATAATTATTAAGCAAAACGACGGACTGGGTGTAGGGATGAGGCCTCAAGAGTCCTGATTCTGGATACATGCTGTTGGAGATAGTAAAATGTCGATAGTCACTTGATGATGAGGATGATGATGTTGATGATGTCGATGCTGATGTTGATGATGATAATGATGATGATGATGATGAAGATGATGATGGTGATGATGATGATGGAGACGACTTCTTATTACTAATAAGAGTATTTTTTTCCAATTATGACTCTATTTTGCCATTTAGGTAATTTCGGTGAACGAAATCAAACTAGAATCCGGTTATTTCCTCACGCCAGATTTTGCTTACAAACTGGGGGAAATCTGGATCTGAAGGCGTGAAAAACCGGCCAACCTGATTTAGCTCTCCTGAAACTGGGGTAAACGCGGTGAATTTAACCGTGGAAAAATAAATCTTTCCCCCCCCCCCCCATATCTCGCTTGAACGCATCAGCTGTTTCCAGACGACCTGACCTAGCGCTGAACATATGTTGGGTAACCTTGAGACGTGCACCTTGAAATTTATGTCGGGAAGAAAAACATCGTCTCACATAAAACGCAAAGTTATCATGCTCGGGTCTTTCCATCTACGTGCCAGATAAGCTTCTGGGAGGTTTTGCTGAGCCAAACTTAACTTGTATATTTTTTTTCGTTGCGTCGTCAACCAAGCAGGCACACCCCATCTTCGTGTGTGTGTTTTTTTCCCTTCCATCATCGTGTTCTGTTTCTGGGTCGGCCTTGAAATTCGGGCAAGTACATGAAGGCTATTTTAATGTACTAGACCGGAGGGGCCCTTAGTAACAAGAAAGAAAATAAATAAAAAGAGAGAGTTCGTTTTGGTAGGGGAGAGATCAGAATATCTCACCCAGGCAAGAAATCTTCTGTGTAAAGTCTAATATAGCCCAAGCAAATAACGAATAAAATAAACAAGCCACACTAACTACTAGTCCTAAGCTGAAGGAAACAACTGTAACTATGAATACAACGTTAAACATAATTTTATTTAACTTCACATCAGCATGGCCAACAAATAACGACATTAAGGACAACAAACTGATGGAACAAAATCTAAAATGCCTATCGTCAAACCAAAAGAACGTACCACCGCCTAATATTGGTCAGACCACGAACGTTACCTGTGCTCACTATACCTGCCGACCAGCTCATTGTGCAAAGCATCAGTAGCTAGGTTAGGCTCCCACAGGTTGGTCCGGAAGCGAGCCAGATTTTCCCCCATCTTCCGTCTAACTCTATTAGTTGTTCCGGTGGCCTATTAGCCATTTTCAAACCAGAATAAATATAAGATCTTTAATTTGTTGCACTGTAGTCTTCGTCGCTTCCACCCTATTACATTAAGTCAGCTGAGCTGAAGAGCACCAGGGCAATGCAGTGTTCAGACACTTGCCTGTGGGCCACAAGATATAAGGTTTGTATCCGTATTAGGGCTAAAATTACTATAAGTACAATTACCTCCAGAAGACAGAACGATGGGACAAGGAAAAAGGGGAACCCTGATCCCGACTACTTGATTACAATGGGTGACCCAGATATGTTGAGAATGACGTCACGCACGGCTAGGGAATTAAGCCTCAATTCCTGGCACGACTAAACTTTTGTGAGTCACTAAACCTGGCACAAAAAACCAGATCATAATTATAACCGAAGATGTTTTTAACAGGATTGAGAAGTGTCAAATTTTTTTTTCCACCTACAAGCCAGCAAGAACACGCACGCAAGATTTTTTAACAATTGATCTTCGATCCCAGCTCGACCCAGCCTAACATGGGTACCAGGTGAAGTCACTGGAAGTAAAAGCGATCAATGAGGTGTTGACCAAATCACCTACCGAGTGCTGATTAGTCAGTTTTTATGTTTCTAATGTTATCTCAGTTCTATTTATATGTTTCTAATGTTATTTCAGTTCTGTTTGTATGTTTCTAATGTTATTTCAGTTCTGTTTGTATGTTTCTAATGTTATTTCAGTTCTATTTGTATGTTTCTAATGTAATTTCAGTTCTGTTTATATGTTTCTAATGTTATTTCAGTTCTATTTGTATGTTTCTAATGTAATTTCAGTTCTGTTTATATGTTTCTAATGTTATTTCAGTTCTATTTGTATGTTTCTAATGTAATTTCAGTTCCATATGTATGTTTCTAATGTTATTTCAGTTCTATGTGTATATTTCTAATGTTATTTAAGTTCTGTTTGTATACTGGTAATACTATTTCAGTTCTATTTGTATATTTTTAATGTTATTTATGTTCTATTTTTATATTTCCTAAGTTATTTGAATACTATTTGTATGTTTCTGATGTTATTTCAGTTCTATGTGTATATTTCTCATGTTATTTATATTCTGTTTGTATGATTATTATGTTATTTCAGTTTTATTTGTATATTCATAATGTTATTTCAGTTGTATTTGTATATTTATAATGTTATTTCAGTTCTATTTGTATAATAATAATGTTATTTCAGTTCTATTTGTATAATTATAATGTTATTTCAGTTCTATTTGTATATTTCTCATGTTATTTCAGTTATATTTGTATATTTCCCATGTTATTTAAGTTCTAACAAATGCCAGTGAAAGTTGTAGAATTACAAAATAAAGACTTAGACCCATAGTTAAAAGCATTTGAGAACAAATACCTGAGGTAATTGTTGAATATAAAATTAAGTGGATATAAAAAGAATAAAGAAATAAGAGAAATATCTGGGAAACCGCTAGTAGCGACAGGTATAAGACAAAGAAAGTGGCATTATGTTGGGAACATCCAGAGAAAAATCTAGTAGAGAAGAAACACAATCGGAAAATAAACGGATTGAGGAAGTGAAGACGTGCAAAAGAAACCCTAAAATAAACGTTGATGAAAGAGGCCAAATGAGTTGGACTCATTCCATCCGTGTTATTGGAGGGATTGTACAGGATAGAACAGAAGGGTGGAGGGGGACTGTGAGCTGTGTATGTCATACAATGGTACAGCAGGACAATGACAATGATTATCTTCTTCTTCTTCGCGTTCACCAGCTGTAAACTCTGGCGGAAAGTTCTGGTTGTTCATCCACTTCTGGACGGCAGTCCCATTCCAGAACCTGAGTGTTGCGTGTGCATCCGTTTTACAGATCTGACTAATTTCTATGCAGACTGCTGGTTCCTTGCCTCTCAGGCAGAAGCGCTCCGACTTCGAAGGAAGCTCCCAATTAGTCGACTCTTACGACATGCTTTTGGGTAGGCAGTGGGTCTATTCTTGTTTTCCCTATAATAGGGCCCCGGAACCTACACGGGGTATAATGATTATATATCCGATACGCCTTGGTGCTAAAAGGGTCCTTTATTGCTGTTCTTTTAAAGTTAAAATAAGAACTATTTCTAACACCCCCCTTCCCCAACTTGTTCCCCCAAACCCTTTCCAGTTGGCTTTAATATGGTTTCTACTTTAATCTGAAAGAGGAGTCGCTGTGGTGTAGCGGCTAGACGCCCGACTGCGTCTCGGAAGGTCGTGAGTTCGGGTATTGGCGAAGCCGGATAAAAAAAAATTCTTTGGCTCCCAGGTCGACCCAGCCTTGAGTGGGTACCAGGTGCATTCCCTCGAAGTGAAGGCGGCTCCAAACTGGTCAAGTTTGTTAGTTGCCATTTGGTTTAATAGTACATTTCTCCTCGTAACATGTCCAAAAATCATCATCATCATCATCATCGTCATCAAGTTACTTGCCGATTGGCGAAGGCGATCAAGCATCTCCACAAGAATAGTATGTAAATATCTATCCGTGTATGTGCTGACGCCCCTCCGTGCCATGACAAATAGCGGTCAAGATTATACTCGCACTGTCTTCCCCTTCTTTTTTTTTTTTTCTTCTACATATCTGTCCAGTTATCACAATATGTTACCGTTTCCTACTTTTCAAAATATGGCCATAAAATAATGACTGTTTCTTTCTGATGTTTGCGACAAATTGTCCTCACCTCTTTAAAAAAATCTAATTTTAATCATAATGAACCAGGTCTTTTGCAGAACGTCGCCCTTATCACGGTCTGTCTAAAAGAAACTCGGTTTCCCGCCTTGTGAACTTTCCTACAAAACGTTCACTAATATTCTATGCCAATCTACATGCTGGTGGGCCCCTGCCCTTCTTTCCTGATTCTAACTCTTTCCAATCTTTCGTCGTCTTTCCTGATTCTAACTCTTTCCAATCTTTCGTCGTCTTTCCTGATACTAACTCTTTCCAATCTTTCGTCGTCTTTCCGGAAACTAACTCTTTTCAATCTTTCATCGTCTTTCCTGATACTAACTCTTACCAATCATTCGTGGTCTTTCCTGATACTCTTTCCAATCTTTCGTCGTCTTTCCTGATACTAACTCTTTCCAATCTTTCATCGTCTTTCCTGATACTAACTCTTTCCAATCTTTCGTGGTCTTTCCTGATACTAACTATTTCCAATCTTTCGTCGTCTTTCCTGATACTAACTCTTTCCAATCTTTCGTGGTGCTCGTTATGATTTCTGCAAAAGTTCAAATTACACATTCAGCAAATCCCTACTTAGCCGCCTTTTACGACATGCTTGTTATAGACGTGGCAGTAAATCTATTATATTTTTTTTCATCCTAAAATTGAACGCAACAGTCCACACTAGGAAATAAAGAATGCAGTAAAACCTCATTAACACGAACACATGAACCGCCATCAGTTAGCATCTGTGCCTTAAGCGTTGCAAACGCTCATCGTAATTCAAATGTACCTGATTCTATTTCAGCTAAGGGCGATTTGGCATTAGACCGATTTGCTTTGATTTCGACAGTGGTTTCTAGAGCTGACCGTTTGGTGCAACACGATACGCTGTCTGTGGTGTCTTTTTAACTCCTCCGTCCATGTCTTTCTGGGTCGGCCTCTCACAGTGAAGCCTGCTGTTCTCGTGTAGACGCTCTAGCTGCTGGCTGATTTGGTTCCATTCTGACCATATGACCAAACCATTTGCTTTTTTGATGTTCTGTGACATTATTCACTGGTACTATGCTTACTTTTGTTCTTAGTTCTTAATTGATGAATCTGCCTGTATTTGTTCTTTCGCCCATTTTTTACATCTCATTTTATGTGTTTTAATTTTGCGTTTGACTGACGTTCAATCCCATCAGGACCTCACGCCCAGCGATAAACACGGGGTGACACAAAGTGCCACCATTCGGATGAGGATCACCCGTGGTCACGTCCCAGAAACCACGTTCAACCCATAGGGCCCCCGGCAACACTCAGAGTGGACCTTTAAAATAAAAGAAAATATTGCGTCCGACGTTGGGACGTTGGTATTATCTGAAATTTTGCGTTTTTGTTTTCTAGGACAATCTATGTTTGCATTCATTATAGCACTTCTTCTTCTTCTTTTCTCTACTCCTGGGATGCCTCGCGGCGTCAGGACAGAAAAAGATTTCTGGATCAGGCTCTTCTGTTGGTTTCGTATAAAATACATTTCAGTGTATCGGATATTTCTGCGGTCTATGTTCTGCACGGTCGACCTCTGGTTTTTTTTTTACCGCTGAATCTGTATAACATTGCCCCTCGCACTCTTGACAAGCCAGCACAACGTTTGGTACAAGTAGCTCATGTGTCTGTTGTGTTGTGTGCCTGGTGATGTTCAGATGCCTCAAAAGTGGCTGTCTACGTCAATGACCCGAAAAAGAGTCCTTATATGTTTACTAAACGTGGCGGCCTAACACAGACCACGTCATTCATCGATTACCGATTGCTGAGATTGAAACAAAAATTTATGCGACTAGCACAGAATACTCAATAGACCATATGGTGCCTAAATAAGTTTTCTCCCTTGAAGCAAAGTACAAAGTATCGATAACAAACATATTGATAGGCAGGAATGCGTTTAAGCTGATTTATCAGAGAGGTGGCGACAGAAAGAAAACATGGTGGGCGGGGCCCGGGGGGGGGGAGGGGGGGCCTGCGAATCAGTTCATGTTCATATTGTGATGGGGGAGCTTCACGTACATTAGCCTCGCGTAATAATAATGATGACTGGCACCTTACCGTCTTTCCAGACAATATTGTTATATTGCGCTATGAGGAGGCTTGAGACTCACAGCCCATGGCGATGGCGAGTGGACTTGCAAGACACGCCCGTGTCAAGAAAAGTCTTCCACGATGATAGCATGAGATTTCAAGACCATTGTTAATAATAATAACGATAAGGTAAAGGGTCCTAGCCCAGCCTCGTGTTGTGGCGACCCTTTAATACAGTTCCTCTTGTTGTGGCGACCCTTTAATACAGTTCCTCGTGTTGTGGCGACCCTTTAATACAGTTCCTCGTGTTGTGGCGACCCTTTAATACAGTTCCTCGTGTTGTTGCAACCCTTTAAAACAGTTTCTCGTGTTGTGGTGACCCTTTAAAACAGTTCTTCGTGTTGTGGCAACCCTTCAATACAGTTCCTCGTGTTGTGACGACCCTTTAATACAGTTCCTCGTGTTGTGGCGACCCTTTAATACAGTTTCTCGTGTTGTGGCGATCCTTTAACAGTTCCTGGTGTTGTGGTGACACTTTAATACAGTTCCTCGTGTTGTGGTGACCCTTTAATACAGTTCCTCGTCTTGTGGCGACTCTTTAATACAGTTCCTTGTGTTGTGGCGACCCTTTACTACAGTTCTTTGTGTTGTGGTGACCCTTCAATACAGTTCCTCGTGTTGTGGTGACCATTTAATACAGTTCCTTGTGTTGTAGCAACCCTTTAATACAGTTCCTCGTTTTGTGGCGACCCTTTAGTACAGTTCCTTTTCTTGTAACGACCCTTTAATACAGTTCCCTGTGTTGTGGCGACCCTTTAATACAGTTCCTTGTGATTAGGCGACCTTTTAATACAGTTCCTTGTGTTGTGGCGACCCTTTAATACAGTTCATCGTGTTGTGGTGACCCTTTAATACAGTTACTCGTGTTGTGGCAATCCTTTAATACAGTTCCTCGTGTTGTGATGACCCTTTAATAAGTCCCTCGTGTTATGGTGACCCTTTATTTCAGTTTCTCGTGTTGTGGCGACCCTTTAATACAGTTTCTCTCTTTACAGTTTTTCTTGAGAGTCGATGATATCTGTGCAGTGGCCATGCTAGGTCGGGTGGTACCGGGTGCGGAAGATTTCCTTTAATCTCTCCCTCTCTTTCTCTCTTTCTCTCGCTCTCTCTCCCTCTCTCTCTCTCTGACACACACACACACACACACACACACACACACGTGCACGCACACACGCACACACTCACACGCACACACATTGCCACTCATATTTTTTCAAGGGTGAAACAGTTTTATTATTTTATCACACCCCCCCCCCCCTTCCCCAAAATTCCAATTAATGACATCCAGTGCAGCTTGCACCCCCACCTCTCTCGCAACACATCTGCATCCGGGTAGACATTTGATATGTACTGTTTTAAAACATATGTAGATAGGAAATCGAAAAAAGCCAACAATGATGAGATACGAGATAGTCTTAACCTAACCCTCTGGTAATTGACGGAAATCCAGTAGGGAACTTCGGTATGCCGGTAATACAGTTCGTCTCTCAAACAATGGCAAGGGATTAGACATGTGAATCTTTGTAAGCCAAGAGCTACAACGAAGATCTAAATTCGTTTATGAAAATGTGAAACAGTGTCAAGAAAGAGTGCCTTAAGTGCAGTGATAGCACGCTTACCTGGCAGTCCAAATGTCTTTCTTAGGTTCGAAATCGCACCCCCCCCCCCCCCCCTCTCATCCCCTCTGACAGCCCCCTCCCACTCACACACCCACATGTGAGTTTGAGTTTTGAAGTAACATTATACTGCTAATAGTAATGGACCTCTCCCCCCTCCCCTCCTCCTTTCCCCTTCCAACAAGCATAATTAGTGGTGTTTCGTTCGAAGCCAGAGTCCATTTGCTTGACAGGCGAGGAACCAACAGTCTGCATGGCAGACGAAAAGGCAAAACTTTCCGCCGGGGTTTACAGCTACTGAACGCTAAGAAGAAAAATTCGCACCGAGAAGATATTTTATAAATAAGTGTCGCCCTGAGACCAACGAAGTGTGAAATTTGTACCATATAAACAACGAGAAGAAAATACACATAGCCAGATGTTGAAAATATCACCAAATAAGTGCCGATTGGTTAATATCAAAGTGACCTAAACGATTAAACATTAAATTAAAATTCGATAGGATCGATTCAATTGCATCAGATTACGCCACATAGCTCAGTCTCTCTCCACAGAACGGTTATTCGTCTGCCAAGAGCACCGCATAGATCGAGCTCCATAGCTCCAGTGATGATCCTCGTGGATCTCGGTAAAACAAAATAGTGAACTATGCGTCAGTGAAACCAACCCAAGGCCTTCAAAGTTCTAAGCAAAAGCTTCGACCACTTCGCCACGAAGACATCCAAGAACAACAACAGATGCGTCTACACCACACGTTGACTAAGACAATGCGACATTAGGATTCAAATGGTCATTACTCTAACTACAAACGGGTCGTTACTTTGACTACAAACGGGTCGTTACTTTGACTACATACGGGTCGTTACTTTGACTACAAACGGGTCGTTACTTTGACTACAAACGGGTCGTTACTTTGACTACAAACAGGTCATTACTTTGACTACAAACAGGTCATTACTTTGACTACAAACAGGTCATTACTTTGACTACAAACAGGTCATTACTTTGACTACAAACAGGTCATTACTTTGACTACAAACAGGTCATTACTTTGACTACAAACAGGTCATTACTTTGACTACAAACAGGTCATTACTTTGACTACAAACGAGTGCTCAAACATGCTCCCAAAACTAATGTTAATTCATCCTGTTTCTGAATGAAGATTTATCATGTAACAGGTCCTTTGCAGAACGTCGCTCTCATCACAGTCTACCTGAAGGAAACTGTCTCTCACCAGATCTCTAGTTTTGTGCTCTTCCCTACCTAAGGTGTAACGAGTATCTTGTGTCCATCTTCGTGCCCCTCTTTTCTGATAAGATGTTGTTTATTAGCAAATCTTCCTTGGTGCGCAAATCTTTTAATATGCCTGGAGATGAGTATAATGTAAATTTATTTACAATTTCATTTTTGTTTCTATATTCGGTTGTGGACAGAAATGCCTGAGCTGCCCTTTAGCAGTAGTCGGTACTGTCTGTTCTCTGTTAGCCAGGAATGTAGGGTAGGTAAACCAAACCTAACAGCCTGCATTGTGCCAACAGATTTGGTCGCAAAAGCACATTGGGGAGGAAACTAATCTTAACTTTGGACGATTACAAAAACTTAATTTTTTGGGAGGACATACCAGACCCTTAGCTTTCACTAGCAGCTGGTCAGTAAAAAAAACTACAACAAACGGGCATATTGGGCACTGTACTTATGGTCGGGCAGCTTCTGCATCAAGGTTGATTCCAAAGGTGCAGGTATTAACTTTCCTTTGGAGTTAACAAAGCAGGCCGAGCTGAAGGACCACACTGCACTGGCAACACGTGGTCTATAAAATACTGCTCAATACTGCAATGGAGAGAAGGTTTGTACAGACGGAACATGAGTGATTCAGGTATCTAGATGAATTGGTTGGACCAGGATACCGTGGATCGCAATGCATGTGGGAGGATGGGAGTTGGATTAGAAAAAAAAAATAGGGACAACAGAAAAAAAAAAAGATTGTTAGCAGGCTACTAACTGAGCTCCTGAACAGAATTTTTTTTTTTAATGTATGTAGTAGTATCATCATCATCATCATCATCATCATAATTATCGTCGCCGTCGTCGTCGTCATTATTGTATCATTTATGTATTTCTATTGCAGGCATACTTTTGTCATCATCATCATCATCATCATAAACCACTTCTGGCGTGAAGCGGCTTGGGAAGGAAAAATTTGCGATCCAGTGCACGTTGACTGCCACTGGCTATTTTCATGCCGTGAAGGCGTAGAGTGTCTTTAATGTTGTCTATCCATGTTTTCCGCGGCCGTCCTCTTGCTCTTGTAGTTAATCTTCTGAGATGTAGTGCTTGTGATAGTATTTGATCTTGCTGCATTCTAACGAGATGGCCAAACCACTTGATCTGCGGTTTCTCGATGAATCTAGTACAAGATGTCGTTCCCACAATTTGCCTGATAGTTTCATTATTCACTCGATCTCGTATGGTTAGGTTGGCTGCTTTTCTCAGGCACCTCATCTCGCAGGTGGTGATTTTGCGTATAAGGGCTTTAGATAGTGTCCATGTTTAGCACTGGTAGCTCAATGTTGGAATGAATATGCTAATAATAATCTGTCTCTTTGCACTCATAGTTATGCTTGTATGTCTTAATAATGGTGACAATTGGTATATAAGTGCACTTGCTTTCTGACATCTGGTTTCTATTTCTCTGTCAATTCTACCATCTTCTGTGATCATACTTCCGAAATATTAAACTCCCTAACTTGATTCAGAGCAGAACCATTCAGCTGTATGTGTAGTGGGGCAGAATGTCTACTAACTTGCATTGTTTCGGTTTTGTTTACATTGATCTTCATGTTGTATTTACTACATGCTGAGTTTAACCTGTTAATGTGGTCTTGCAGTCTATGTTCTTCAGGGTAGAACAAGCACTGGTCGTCAGCAAATAGTAGTTCGTTTAATGAGGGTGAATCGATTACTTTTCCTAATGTGTGTACTTCCTCGCGATTATAAAGGTCTATGTTGTCTGTATCATAACTTGCTTCTCTAGATATTCTGTCTATATAGATGTTAAATAAAAGTGGGGAGAGCACACATCCTTCTCTCGCACCTGTGTTGACTGTGAACATATCTGATATGCCTTCTTGAGTTTTTACTGCACTTTGGCTTGTGTGGTACATGGCTATGACGTTCTCTAGTAACTATCCTTGTACCCCGTAGTTCTTAAGAACAGACCACAGTTTGTTTCTTTCCACTTTATCAAAAGCTTTTTCCTGATATACAAACATAATATTTTGCTTGGTATTATACTCAGTGGATTTCTCACACATTTGCCTCAGAGGGAATAATGCATCTGTGCATCCTCTGCCTTTTCTGAAACCGAATTGTGATGCACTCAGCTGTTGTTCAGCTATGGGTCTAACTCTCTGTTCTAGTAATTTTGGCGTGCATATTTCCTACGTGACTCAGTAGTGATATACCTCTGTATGCTTCACATTCTCTCCTATTACCTTTCTTTTTCCATATCGGTACTATTAATGCCTGTTGCCACTCAGCTGGGACCTTTCTTTCTTCCCAAGATATATAAAAATTATAGTAAGGCATTTAACACGCACTTCTCCGCATGTTTGGATCCCTTCTGTATTAATTCCATCCAGACCTGGTGTCTTGTTTCTAGGGCTGTTCTGTATAACTGTTCTTACTTCCGCTGCTATGAAATGTGGTTCCTCTTGTTCGCAGCTTTGAGGTACAAAGTTAAAATTATCTACGTTGCCTGTGGGGTTGAGAAGTTCTTGAAAATACTCTGCCCATCTTGCTAACCTCTGTTGTGTTGTACTTACTTTTGTACGGTACGTACATGTCTAGGGGAAATGTGTCAGGTTCACACTTCAGCGGTCACGACATAGGGAAATCCGCGGAGGCCCGCTGAATCGGACTCGAAGTAACATTCACGTATTCCTGTGAATTAACGTGTTACCTGAGCTAAGTCTCGGACACGCGACCTAATCTTCAGACCAAGTCTGAAGGCAGTCTGTTGAGCGAGTCCTACTGAGCGGACCGTTGAGTTCCCGCGCTGGCCAGAAATGTGGCCCAGTCCCTTTTTGCTGTCAGTGTGATCAGCTTTAAGTGTTCTGACTTGCAGACGTTTAAAACCGTTAAGATGTCTTTGATGTTTGAGTTATATTGTCTTTTGGCAACAAGACCGAAATGGGTATTCCTTCACTTTGTTATGTCAGATGGCTTATTTTGCACCAATTCAGTGTGATTACCCGTGTCCACGGTAATGGTTGGACTCTGTGTTTGCTAGCATTAAAAGGCTGTTATAGGTCTTTTGTTTGTGGCGCTCTTTGTCTATTTCCCTACAAAGTGAAATCCAGAATACATTGCGGGATTCCATTATTGAAGTATTTAATTAATCCTGTCTTCAAATGCGACATGGTTCTAGGCCGGCATGCCGGAGCTCACAAGTGCATGTCGTTATTGAAGCGGGAGTATTTATATTATTGTCTTTTGTTGATTAGGAGACGCAGATAGACGTTCATCACCGTTCATTACTCATTGTTGTCAAGTATAGTAAATATGGCGGTCAATGAGTATCCAAGTTTGACTGGCGTCGTCTGGTGCAGTTGTCGTAATGTGCAGGTGTAACTTGTATGAACGAGAACTTGACGGGACTCGTGTTATGTAGAATGGGGCAGTTCCTTACATCATAGCCTAGATACTCTTTAGACTAGAAAAACTGTAACTGATTTAAATGTTTTGCCTTCTGCCATTCATGGGTTGTTAAACCATTGGCGGGTGTATCGCAACCGTCGTCATCATCATCATCATCTGTCGTGCCGGTAAGCATAGGCTGTCATGCTTCGCTATCTAACACGATCCCTGTAATCACAGATCAGGTCAGTGTTGTGCAACATCTTTACAAGGAATACAGATACTCCTTTACAATGGCTATGATTGAATAAACTGTGGTTGAATAGAGTGTGGGAATCAAGATGAATAAACTGGCAGAATTTACATCGAAACACGAGCGCCGTTTTGCGATTGCTAACTGTAGATAGTTGTGTTTGTTCCCGAGTTGGTAGCTATGCACGAGTGCGACAAAGTTACTATGAAGCAATGATGCTAACTAGAATGTGGACACCCTAGTCTAGAAGCCAGGATAGAATCTAGCAATATTGAAATCAGCCAGCATTATTGTAATGTTAAACTGTCTGGCATCTTCTCTTTCAGTCTCCTTCTTTTTCACCTTCAGCTGTCCTTTCGTCTCAACGTACTCTAGTTTTCTCCTTCTCATGACATACCCAAAGAATGTAGATTGTCTCCTTTTAATGTAAACAATCAGTACTCTTCGTGAATCAATTTCTTTCAAGACATCTTCATTACTTTTTTTTTTTTTTTATCTGTCCAGGGTATTCTAATAATTCGTTTATAAAAACCACATCTCCGTAGCTTCCAAACAGTTTTTCACTAATCGAACAACTGCCCATGATTAACTTCCATGTATATGAATAGGATTTATATAGGTCTTGAGAATTCTCTTTCTAGTCCTAAAAAAAAAAAAAGATTGCATAGACTGTTTCTTTTTGCAAGCAAAATGCTGATTTTGTTTTCTACATTTAATCTCTTTGATACATTTGTCATATGTTGTTATCAGAGTACCGAAGCACTCAAAAGTATCAATTTGCTTGAGGAATGTTCCGTATAATTTGATGTTGAATTTTTCATGTCCATTGTCTTTGTAATTATTATTACGTCTGTTCTTTCTACTGTTCAAATTAGGACCCCTCTTAGGTTTTATTTTATAAATGTGTCCCTTATTCCCTGGAATCGCCTTTACATTCAAGATATTGCCACTGTGTGGCTGGATCGTTATGGGAACCCTAGGCCAGTTATGAAACTGCCTCTGGACGAATCTAAACGAAATTCCCTCAGGCTGGTAAGCAAGTATTTAGCCACTACGCTACCGCAGCCCCACCTCTTTAATACCAGTTAAGTCAATTGTTACGTCTCCTTTACAGGACGTTGCAGAACCAACCCCAGCATGTGTTGACTGTTTGGATTTTACTTTCAGTAGTTTGTCACTGCTGACTGTACCGTCGGCTCTTGATAACCCTGTAGAAATTAAGATAAGGCAGTCTGCTGCCAAAATCACTCACAGCTGGAATTGAACCAGGTATCTTGGAATTACAAAGCACGTTCGCAACACCAAAGCCACAGTGACACAGACCTTCAGACTTGTTTGATTTGAAAAATATGAGCATTTTCACGCTAGTGCTTCTTATAGCATACGCTTATCATCATCTTCACCATGATTATCATTTTTATCATCAGTATCATCACCATCAGTCGGCTCTGTGGCTAAGTCGATGCGAACGCTTCGTAATGCCGGTATGCCGGGTTCGATCCAAGCTGCGGGCCATGCGCATTGCGTTGGTTTCGACAGTGGTATCAAGAAAGCCGACCGTCCAAGTAAGCAATGGCAAATTACTAGACGTAAATTTGCCTAGAAAAACCCACACAACAGCCATGGGGCTGTTGGGATTGGGTCTGCAACGTCCTGTAAAGGATACGCAACTAACCAATCATCACCATCATCATCATTATTATCAACATCATCAACATCATCATCATTATCATCTTTATCAACATCATTATCATCACCATCATCATCATTATCATCACTGTTATCATTACCATTATCATCATTATCAACACCATCATCATCATTATTATCAACATCATCAACATCATCATCATTATCATCTTTTTCATCATCATTATTATCACCATCATCATCATTATCATCACCATCATCATCATTATCATCACCATCATCATGTTGTGCCGCTCTACGTCTCACAGGGTATTCTTTTATTTCGTTGTATCTTTCGCAATTTTTTTCGATGTCCTAGAGGTTATTTAGTCCAGCAATTTAGTATCTCCCAGTGATGGTTTTAGGTTAACTCCTGGATGTCCTGGTTTCCCATTCCTGATCTTGAAAAATGCGGGAACCACCTTCAACCTGCTATGGGAGTTTGGCTTTATTTGAAGTAACACCGCAGGTTTTTCTTGCTTGGGGTTTGTCTTTAGGCTGTCAGTTTTCCTGTTTAATTGTCGGGTGAGTATTTCTTCTTTTTGGTTTCTGTCGCATTAGGAGGGGTGGTTTCCCATTGCAGTGTCTGGTTTATTTATTCTCTGTCCATTTCTCTCCATGATGTGCCCAATATGCCGGCATCTTCTTGAACTAGCCCTACCTAAAGGAAGGGGCCCTTTTTCAAGCCAGGGGCACAAACAGCAAATGTTGCAAGGCTCTACATTTTTTACAAACAAATGTGCACTTAATTCGGCTTCCTTTACGTTACAGGCTATTTCCGGCCTCTCATTTTAATCTTTAGTATCCCACAATGATAGATTAAGGTGCAATATGCCACTAATTATCAATTACCGTCCTTTTTAGGATGAAGTTTTTCGTTATTTAAAACCCTACTCTGGCTCATGACAGGGGCCGCAATATAGCCAGGCCATAAATATGGCCAAATGGCTAAAAGCGGTTTCTGGGACCTCTCCACGGTAATCCTCACCCACATGGTGGCACATTGTGTCATCGGGTGTTTATCACTTGTGTGATGTCCTGGTGGGGTAGAAAGTCAGTCAGTCAGTTAGTCAATGATAGAATTACTTATATTTGACATGTCAGTGCAGTATCAAAGAAGAATAACTGTAGTTTCTCACACAGCTTAGTGTAAATGATGCATTATCTCCCCTATACTTGCTTGTTAACAGCATCTTCTTCTCTTTTTTTTTAACCCCACCAGGACATCACACAAGCGATAAACTCCCGATGACACAAAGTTCCACCATGTCGATGAGGATCACCCGTGGAGGGGTCCCAGAAACCCCGTTCAGCTATTGGACCATATTTATGGCCGGGCTATTTTGCGGCCCTGGTAAGAGCCAAAGTATGACTTGACTGACTGACTGACTTTCTAACCCACCAGGACATCACACAAGCGATAAACATCCGATGACACAAAGTGCCACCATGTGGATGAGGATCACCCGTGGAGGTGTCCCAGAAACCGCGTTCAGCCATTAGACCATATTTATGGCCGGGCTATAGTGCGGCCCCTGGCAAGAGCCAGAGTATGGCTTCAATTAACGAAAAATTGCATCCCACAAAGGGATGAAGAGAATTCACAAGTTGTGTTAACAGCATTTCATCCATCCATCCATCCATTCATATAAAACCAAACACACACAAAAATCGACTGCGTTCAAACTGCTGCGAGCAGTATTGGTTATAATTGTAGTATGGTTTCTTTTGTGCCGTATCCCATTATAGAGTTTTTGTTGATTGTATAAGTATAATCCTATGTGTCATAAGT